>JAMKCH010005073.1:0-58554 GCA_023653785.1 Ophioderma brevispina
CGTTGGGAGTTCATTAAAAGCAGGTGATGACAAAATGGTGCAATTTGCATACGATGCCATTTTTTCCAAAATGGCAACCATCTTAAAGGCAAAAGATACATCGAAAGACAATTGCGTGTTAAAGTGTTGTTCGCGATCGCGTTTGTACCCCCGGATCGCCAGTTTTAATAACATGTATCATCTTGATCTAACACACACCTAAGTCCGTACCACTTAAGTGATCTTCATTGTTCCTATATTCATTCATCACTTTGAGTTTGACAGCCTCAAATTCGCCGTAATGAATGAATAACATTGAATTCTTTTTATCCATGCAGCTTAGTACACTATATTAGTACTTTCTGTACTCACCACCCGGACGACACAACATCCAAGTTTGCCTGTGTCACTCATGCATATCCACATCAATATACCAAGATTTTATCTGTAAGCCTAGTTTAAAAAGGACTCTAAACATCACTTACAAATGTCCATATTGAACTACCTACTGAATAAATCTAGCTACAGTCGCTTCTAGTGGTTGTCATTCCACAAACACCACATACTAACTGTAAAATGTGTTTTAATACTTTGACTGATCCATACTTATACCGAATATCTATAACCAGATTCGCAATATTAGCTGGTCTATAATATCGATATCATACACGATCATCACCTGATCACATACCAGCAAGACCTATCTATAATATATGCCTTGGGATAGATGAAACAGTCACTTGTTTAACATTCATTTACCCTCTTTCTTTACTTTTTGCCATTCAAGGCTCAACTGATGAGTGCGGCAATTAATAATAATTATCCTCACGAACGAACCGGTCTTGCTATACAGCTAGCTTAACAGAGCTATTGAACTCTTACCGACAAGTTCTCTTAAATAATGTGAACATGGTATTTTTTTCATATCAGGGGCTATCGCACTCATCCATATCAGATCCTGTAACAAAGTGTCACTTGCGTATGCGTCATTCATGTTCTGGTACATATCACCAGATCGAAAATATATGTTTTCTGTGTTTCTAAACTATGTCTTGGGGCGGTCCCTTCCTTATCTTTATTTTATTACCCCCTTTCTAACCTTGCGTGGATCGGGGGCGACTGCCTGCGGCAGAGAACTGGAATACGGTTCCGTGGAGTTTCATACCAATATTATTACCTTTGTTATAAATACCATCCATCATGATAAGCCTTACAGCTCAAGGGCCTAAATACACAAGTAACGTATTGATGCATTTCCGCCTCTTCTCCAAAGCAGTCTTGACCAACCGCCTATCAAATTATATCACCAGTATTGGATAAACATCAACTCTTTTACCAATTACCATACCGAGATATAGGCCTATATCTCATAAGTTGATGGTGATTCAATTTCATAGTTGGCGAGGTGTAGACTATACTACATATCATATCATCAGCATGGCTGAGCCAAACACATGAATGCAAGTTTATCTCTGCCGTCCAGTAACAGCTCCGTCGTTTGCCAGTTACCAATATCACCAATACCCCGCAGAAGAGTACTATAAATGCAGCCTCGTTTAAATATTCACTACCACTTACCACGCGGCATCCAATTCAACTGATCAGTTAACATCAAGTCACTTGTAACCTACGGACATAACCCAAATTATCGGGCCTGAGTTTACATGTTTTCCCAGCCGTCAAGTCTACCGAACACCGTACGGATCGCCATTTTTATAACATTTTCATCAAGTGATCTAACAACACACACCTAATCCGTACCAACTTAAAGTGATCTCATTGTTTTCCTATATCCATTCCAATACTTTGAGTTGAAAGCCGCAATCGACCAATGATGATTAACATTGATTCGTTTGTATCCACCTGGCAGCGTAGTACACAGATATTAGTACTATCGGTACTCACCACCACCACTACACATCAGAATTGCTGTGCAGCTCATGCCATATCCACATCAATATACCAAGATTTCTGTAAGCCTAGTTTAAAAAGGACATCTAAACATCACTTACCAAATTCCCATATTTGAACTACCTACTGAATAAATCTAGCTAACAGTCGCTTCAGTGTGTTGTCATTCACCACATACAACTGTAAAATGGTGTTTATACTGTTGACTGATCCTAAACTTATACCGAATATTAAGAACCAGATTCGCAATATTAGGCATAAGTCTATAATTCGATCTCAATCACGATCATCACCTGATCAAATACCATCAAGAACCTACTATATTATGCCTTGGGAATAGATGAACAGTCACTTGTTTAACATTCATTTACCCTCTTTTCTTTTCTTTACTCTCCTTTGTTTGCCATTTAAAAGGCTTGCAACTGAATGAGTTCGTCATTATATCATAATCCCACGAACGAAACTGGGCTTGCTATACTCGAGCTACAGAGCTTATGACTCTTAACGACAAGTTCCATTAAATAATGTGAACATGTATTTTAATCATATCATGGGCTTATCGCAACTACAAATCTCAATAGCATATCCGGTAACAAGTGTCAAGTGCGTATGCGTCTTCATGTTATTGTCACATAGTCACCAGATCCAGAAAATATATGTTTTCTGTGTTTCTAAACTATGTCATGGGCGGGTTCCCTGTTTCCCGTTTTTCCTTATATTTATGTTTTACCGCCTTTTCTACTACCTTGGTGGATCGGGGCGTACTGTCTGCGCAGTAGGACTGGAAACGGTTCCGTGGAGTTTCATACCGGAATATGTATTGACACTTGTGTTTATATCACCTATCATCATGACTTCGCCTACTTTTGCACTGCCCTAAATACCTCACATATTACGTATTGAGTGGCTGTATTTTCCTTCGCCTCTTTCATTGCCTAATGTCGTAGTTCTGTGACCAACCGCCTATCAAAATGAGTATCAGCATATTTGTATAACATCAACTCTTTTTACCAATTACCAATACCAGATATAGGCCATATCTCATATGTTGATGGTTTTTTTCATTTCAATAGTTTGGCGAGGTGATGAACTATATACATATCGAGCAATCGTCAATGGCTGACCAAAACACATGACAATTCAAGTTTCTCTCTGCAAACGGGCCAGTAAAAGCATCGTCTTTTGCCATTTTACCAATCAAGCCAATACCCCGCAGAGAATACTAAATACATGCTAGCTCTCGGTTAATATTCCTAACCACGCGGCATCCAATTCAACTGATCAGTTACCAATCAGTCATTGTAACCTACGACAGAACCCAATATCGGGCCTGATGTTTACATGATTTCAATCCGTGCAGATACCGAACACCGTACGGATCGCCATTTGTTTAATACATGTATCATCAGTGATCTACACACACCTAGTCCGTACCACTCTACAGTTATCTCATTGTTCCTATATCCATTCATCACTTGATTGACAGCCTCAAATCGACCAATGATGATCGCCTGAATTCGTTGTATCCATGCCGCTTAGTACCGATTTAGTACTTTCTGTACTCACCACCCACCCCACGACAACAATCAAAGTGCTGTGCAGCTCATGCCATATCCCACATCAATATACCAAAGATTTATCTGTAAGCCTAGTTTAAAAAGGACAATTAACAGCAACTTACCAAATGTCCAAATTGAACTACCTACTGAATAAATCTAGCTAACAGTCGCTTCTATTGTTGTCATTACACCAACAAGACAAACATGAAAAACCACATATAACTGTAAAATGAGTTTTATTACTTTGACTGGATCCTAAGAACTTATAACCGAATACTAGAACCAGATTCCGCAATATTATGCCATAGGTCTATAATATCGATATCATACACATACATCACCTGATCAAATACCAGCCAATACCTATCTATAATATATGCCTTGGGATAATGAACGTCCACGTTGTTTAACATTCTTTACCCTCTTTTCTTATTCTTTTGCATTAAAGGCTGCCAACGGATGAGTTTTCGGCATTAATATCAATCATTATCCGCACGACGACACCGGTCTTGCTTATAACATCTAGCTTCATAGCATATTGAACTCTTACCGACAAGTTTCTCTTAAATATGTGAACATGGTATTTAGTCATATAATGGGCTTTATCGCACTACATATCCATCTCATATCCGTAACAAAGTGTCAGTGCGTATGCGTCTTGTCATCCTGTTGTGGTACATAGTCACAGCTCCAGAAAATCTATGTTTTCTGTGTCATTGTCCTAACTATGTCTTGGGGCGGCCCTTCTCTCAAATTCAAACTATTTGTTTGTGAGTCGTGTGAGTTCGTCTGCTATTGATGGGACCAATCAACGTTGGATCTGTCCCTAAATGTGACTACTCTACGGAGAAGTAGGTGGGTTTTCGTTTCTAATTCAATTGTTTATCAAAATATCAGTACCAACTCGATACTTTTTCCTATTCATTTTACGTTTTCAATATGACAGCATGTTCAGGAAATTACGGGATATCGGGTGCAAATTTGATATTTCGCAATTTAAATTACCGACAAAAACATTATAACACTACACTGTTTTAAAATTAGTTAACTCATGTTGAGATAAAAAAGTCACAGCTCTACTGTTGATTAAAGCTTAGTCATTTTTAGGTAAACCAACCACGCATTGTTGACTAAAACTTAATCATTGTTTGGGTAAAATATGCTCAGCTTTGTGTAAGGTTTCCTCAACTTTGACTACGATTTTACTCAACATTCGCAGCTGTGACTATTTTTTACTCAACATGTTTGGAGTGTAAGACGCGTGTCTATGAGGTATTCATAATTACACGTACGCCAACACCTGCAACATCGGATAATTGTTTTGTGATTCATTTAATTTCCCCCTGCACTGTGGTCTAGGACAATCTGGCAGTTTTGCTGACATGATTCTTTGTGGGGTCATTCCGACATCATAATCTGCATGGTGGTACTCATTCTGGTATTAACGCAAAGACGATTGCCACGCTATCTAGGACTATATTAGTACTAAAACGATCACTTCTGTGGATATTCCTCGCTGTTTACTAGGTTCCTTGTGAGTGGCAAATACGTCCGACCCAGAATTTAACGAACTCTTCATGTTATACCATGTGTATTGTTATAAATAACGGATTAAAATTCGAGAAATTTATAACGACACAACTCCTTTTTCCAAAATAACCTTTAGAGTTTTCGTGCTTCAGGACAGCCATTGATGATTTAACGATTCGCCTCACTCAGACAAAATGAATGTCTATTGTGTAACTTATAAGTGTTACTTCTCAAACAAACAGACAAAAGAGGTGTTTGTCGTGGAGCCCCAACAAAAGTTTTTTGAGGCGTGGCATGAGTGAAAACGCCCCGTTCCTTACCAGTGATGTTTGAATGATTAAGGTCAATGCTTCACATCATATACTTATAATAGTTGGTTGATGTAATGAAGGGGTGGTTGGAGGAGGAGGTAATGTTTAATGTTCTATTGCAATTGCCATGCCGGGGTTTTCAACGCTTGTAGTTTCATTCCAAATCGGTAAAAAATGGCTTACAAAAACTTTCCTGCGTAAAATTTGGCATGTTCCGGGGGGGGGGGGGGGGGGGGGGGGGGGGGCCCACTTGTATTCAACAGGTGGATATGAATGCGTGAACAAGAAACGCGTAAAAAGGTCTCGTTTTTCCAACAGGCAATGTACGCGAGTACATTGATTAGGGTGTCAAAACCGCAAATATGAAAAAGGTATGTGTTTTCGTAACCCTGAAATTGTGATTACTCGATATCAAAATCATCCAAAAATAGGGTAATTTTGGAAGTAAAAGCAACATGAGCAAATGCCAGATAATAAGGGTATAAAATCAACACAAGGCATTGCTTACGTTTTTAAGGTAGCAAAAGGACAAAAACGACTTGTTTATGAGCAACTCAGACAAAAGCTTGTTTATGGTATGTTTTTAGTCGGTGGAATACCTTGTTAGGGTCTTTTCGGAAGTCCGTTCACCCATCATATCCACTTTGAATCCACTCCCCCCCCCCCCCCCACCGCCGTCGCATGTATCTAAAGAAATCGTAATTGATTCATCTCGAATTTTACCAATCAAGGTCAGAGTAACAAACTTTAAAAAAACCTTGAATATCGTTAAAATTTTAATTATGTATGAAGCTATTGACCTTCCATTTTGGTACTATGGACCACAAATGACTGCTAGAAACACGTTTTCCTTCATAATTAACTTAGTATGTCACCTTACCTACTTGTAATAAAATAAGAAGGCGATTTCTTTAAACTCGCCCTGTTTCCCAACAGCTGTAACGTCAGTTCATATCTTTACCATGCCATTGATATGTTGCCAGGAGCAAGGAAATGTATATTCTAGACTTTCTCACTCACTTGTGGTACGAAGATCGCTTAGTCCCACGCCAAAACGTACTCATGATAAACTAGTGGTCAGTGTGTGCAAGCACGACTTTGGAGGGATAACGTCTTTTGCAATGAGTGGAAAAGCATAGCTCAGGGTCCGCACATTCGCTTTCACTTATTAATCTGATCTTTCGGAAGTCCAAACAAACCACCGGCGGTACCCGGTGCTTTTTCTCCGTTGTGGGGATCTAATCACCACATACAGACATTCTGTGTCATAATATACACCTGCATCAAGTTTCAACATGCAGAAAACGAATTCATAATCCATAATTGCTTTCACCTTATACCATGTGATTCTTGACCGACAATATGTATTGGGTGTCAAAGTTTGTGTTTTTTTATAAGATACTATCCCCCAGAATCTAAGCGGGCGAAAACGTTTGATTGATTCCATGGTCCCTAACTATGGCGGTATTAAAAACCCTCGTCTACCTCAGCCTTTTTTTGTAACCACACGCCCGAAGGGTGGGTGGTGGGTTACCACTCCCCTGTGAATTTCGTTACTGAAAATCCGATTCCTGAAAATTTGGTACCACAGGGTAGCCATAGAGTTTCTTCCTTTCCAATGGTATCAAAAGAAGTACCAACAACTCCCTCATATAAAGTCCCTATGACGTCATATGTTGAGGAAAGTATGAAAATACTGACATATAATTGATTTTTCGCACTTTTTAGCGACTCAAACATTATTATAGAACTAAAATGCTCTCATTACATATAAACTGTCATTTCACCATCAGTAAGCCAAAACCGCATGAACATCGGATATTCCTACAGTGTTATTTTTCCCCCTATGTGTGTCTATGGAAATTGAAATTTTGCTAACATGCGGATGCGAACTTGTTCGGACGTCATTGTTACGTAATGATAGGTCATGTTGGTACGCATGTTTGATATTGATATACCATCGCTATCTTTGTAACCAAATCAAGTGCCCTGTGAATTGTTTCTCTTGTGCTGTGCTAAGTAGGCTTGTTGTACTCTCTCTCCTCTCTCTCCCCCGTCGTAGACAAGGGGGAGCTACGAACACGAACGTAAACTGGCGATTGCCCTCCAGAAGGAATACAGACACAGGAAACAAAAATCAATGGCTTCAAAATAGCCGCTTTAATGAATTGTCGGGTTCGTTAGTTTTACGGAAGAAATCATAGTGGTTGTGAAGACACGGAAAAATGAGATAACTCAATAGAAGACAGTTGCCTTCGAAAATAATCGGGAAATTCGGAGCCATCAGAATGTAATTTGAATGATAAATCACCGTAATGTCCTAAATACTCGTCCACTTACATGACCAACCAGCCCCTATCGACGGTGCCATTAAAATTATCACTGGCTTCTCTTTCCGTCATTAAATTTCCCTGAGTCCCCACGTGATGGACTTGCTCCCGTCTTATATTGACTTTGTCTCATTTCCGGTCCACATACCCACTCCCTTTTCGCCGCCCTAACATTAACATAGACCCTGAAACACCAACACATTCAATTTAGGCGACTATTTTTTTTTTTGCAGCCATTTTTTACGTTCCTGTGCCTTATTCCTTCTGGACTAAATCGGCAATTTATCATGAGCGCTCCTATTAACAATCGTCCTTACCAGCCTTTTTTGTAACACCGATTAACCAAGGGTGGTGGTTACCAACCACCCTCCCTCGATAATTCGTTTATGAACTCCCATGCTTAATGATTTTGATCCCATAGTGGATAGCTATGGTCCCCTTTTTTTTCATGAAGACAAAAATAGTACCAACATACATAGTAAGGTGTCACAATGACGTCATCAATACCGCGAGTCGGCAAAATTGGCATGTTTCCATTCCCCCCACAGAAAATAGACGAAAATCCACTTTTGTCTTTAACAAAAAGCTGGGAAGACGATTATCTCATGCAATTTTCATCTCTAAGTGATGTCAAATACTATGTTATATAAGCATAGAGATTTAGAACCATACTGTGCAAAATATATTTCAAAAACGCACCATCAAATATCATTGGGTGCAACCCCCTCCCCCCCTTCCTTACCATCTACGACTTTAACGGCATACCCTACCTAACCCCGGTGAAGTTACTACCTTCACATTTTTTTCGCTAAATTTGACCAGAAAGGATGAGAATGATTACCTAGAAGCTTTTACGCCAGCATTTGGCATTTTAGCAACACTCCCGGAGCCAAAGTTACTAGGGTGGTAACCCCCCCCCTTCCGTTAACGAGGATAATCTGCCATATGTAGGGAACATGGATAATTAAAATTTAACTTTTTTTTCACAACGCCTTTGATGCTGTGAAACAGCGTCTGTTTGAAAATCATATAACTTTGACAATAATTACGGAATGTGTATCGAGGGCTAGGCTCCTGTATAAAACCAGCATGTTAAACTCATTTTTACATATACAATGTTTTTCCTGCCTGTTGCAATACTTTTGACAGTGTGTGTAAATATACTCTGGTAGTTAACATATTGAAGAAAGCATCGCCGGATAAGGACGAAGGAGGCCCTCATAATTATAATAGTTATTTCCCATCAAGTTTGAGTTGGTGTTACAACAACTTTACCATGTTGCGTTGTGCTTTTTGTTTTATCCCCAAAAACCTTGTTAATCAGAATAAGGAGAAAGTTCTGAGAACCTTCAGGGGCATGCGCTCTGGAAAAGCAAGCTTGAGTATTCCTCCATTCCCAATTGACCATTTATTACTTAAAATGATAAGAAACGGAAGATTTGCAAATAGCTGCCCTTGTTATGGAGCTTGTAAGGCCGTCTAGACATGCATTTTGTCCTTCATAAGATACCGAGAGACTGCACGAGGAAGCTCTTAATACAATACCCAAAGACCATTAGCTTATGCTATATGCTACTAGAGATGTGGCTTACATAACCGCCTTCACCCCTTCCAGACTCTGGAAAACAACACAATGGCCCCATAACGCATGACCCATGACTCGTTATTGATCTATGATCAAACTAGTACGCTATGGCTAATAAAACTTACAATTCTCACATGGGACGTTCAATAGCTTTTCAGTCACCATTGTCTGAGCCATACATCACCTGTACTTTTAGTATGTTATGATACCCAGGAAATGCACTTGTCCGCTGTTGTTAGCATGTGCCCATTCAAGGCCTACTGAAACTGAGGCCTTTGATAAGATTAGCAATCCTTACCAAGCACCGTGAATTGGTAATGGTATCTAGGTAATAGTTTTTTATTGTTTATGTCAATTCCATTTAGTGTTCAAGGAGGCCCCCCCACAGCAGAAAACAAAATTGCAAATGAAGGCCCCTCCCCCCAAGAACCAGACATGCCACTCATATATATTTTCTAAATAAATAAACGCACATCCGTGCAAAGCGGATGATGTTCTTGGGGGAAAGGGTTCATATTTGGGAATTTCATTCAATTACCTATCCATCTGTATTAGATTGTTTTAACAAAAAACGACTTTTAGGGAATTTGATGTAAAGGGGGATGGGATTTTTTTGAAAACCGGCAAAAGTTAAACTTTGAACATGGCCCTTTAAAATGCGAACGTTTCAAGTTCATCTGCCTCTCATGAAAACTCTAGATGGCGTCCTCCATTCCTTCATACGGCGATGTCCTTTCAGATTGCAAAAAAAGCTTTTTGGCATTTTGAGACTCACTCTACTTCTATTCTACTGCTTATTAGGTTTTTACAAATAACTTTCCCTTTCCAGCGAGGTCTGTGGGTAGAAACAACTGTCCCCGTAACCAACGGCGGTATCTTATCAGGCGGGCTAGTATTTCACCCTTGTTCACAAGCCCCTTGACATTCGCTATTAAAGATGGCTCACATCAGAAAACCTTACTGTGTGGGTTCCTGGGCTTATTAGAAACGGGATCCCACCGGGACCCTTTCGCCATAACATTTATATGGGCATTTAGTTTTGCCATTAGAAATATGGGGTGCAATTAATTGAATAGTGGAAAATCCCCCACGTTTCCAGAGCCAACAAATGGATGATCCAGACACTGGATTTGGCAGCGAACCTGCTCCGTCACGATATTGTACAAGCTGAACGGAGAGTAATTTTGCGAGGTGAATTTTGTCAAACGACCAGGCGGGCATATGTTCTCTTTGCTGCTTGACCACAAGAGCCCAGAAGCCCCGAGGTTTTACGAATTAAGGTGCCTATTGATGTTACAGGTGACTCAAAAAGATCTTCAACTCGTTTTTGTTTGCATTTTTTCTACAGCAGTGAACATCTACCAAAGATACCTACTATCACCATATACAACAATATTATTTCATCAACCTAATTTCACCTACTAGAGAACAAATTTTGAATTTTGATTTTTGAACTTTTCATTGCGAAGTTATGGTAACTTCAAGCTCACATGCAAGCCAATGTACTATATGAATTTTATATTTATTTCATTTCTTCACGGACCATATAACTCCTATTAAAGTTACAATCGCAGCAATTTAATCGCCACCCTTACTCTATAAGTTAAAGTTGGTACTTTGGCCTATCTTTTTCACTGAATTTACGAACGAATAGAAATTGGGCGCATTGATAATGAAGTCATAAGAGGGTATCAGGCTGCGAAACAAAAAGAAAAACCCGGATGGTTGTGTACGGAAACAATGAATTGGCAACCGGGCAAAAAGCTGGCAAAGCAGCAACCCTGCCAGTTTCGCTTCTCATTTTAAACATATTATGAATTTACATTATATCAAATTTCCACCACTAAATGAAGAAGATGTACCCACTCAAATATATATTATTCACAACCACAAAGGAAGTTAAGACATAGTCGGCGGTCTTAAGTGTCTTTGAGAATTTGACAGCGATAAGACCACCGAAAGGTGCAACGAACGTCATGCAGCTCTTTTCCCAATCTCCTTTTCGAGCTTTTGCTAGCAACCTAATATATTGTACACTGACAGCAAAATCAATCGGGTACTAGTACATATGGCAATTATTGGCTGATAATTATTGATCTAATTGTAACATCGGTTCTAAACAAACCATACGATACTTTGGGTATCTTGCCTACCACTTGTCTGCTAGTATCACCACCAGTGGAAGCAAAGGCGAAGCTTGAAGCATCGAAGCTTGTATCCCGGGGGCTTGGGCGCGGTCGATCGCTGGGCGTTGGTATACAGCGTGCTATCTATCCCGCGTGCTATACAACTGCCTACCACAGCCGGGGTTCGAAAGACTGGGCTACGAGCATAGATCGCACCACACAAGCCCGGACCGCAATATAACTTTTACAATAATATTTAAACTTGAAAACAAGATGATACTCTTACAAAGGCCTGTTTAAAAAGCTCGTAATAACTGGAACGTGACCATTAATCATGATTATTCAGGGCCCCGGCTCAGGGCAGCAGTCCTCCTTTTTTGCCTCCATCGCGATCGGGACCTAGCGATTGGTGTGACTGTGTCACGAACAAAGAGCGGCCAAAGTTCTGATACACAACCGAAATCCACATCTATTCTCGATTGTTCACCAGCAAAAATGCTTAATTATGTACAACTTCAGTGTTCCCCCCCCACCCCCGATTGTTTCTGAAGCTATATTAAAATGTAGTTTTAGTACCAGTGTCGCGTCGGCGTTGTGATATTCATCTATCCCTCAAATCTTGGCCACAAATTCCATTCTCGGCATCTCTCGCGGTCATATGTCAATCTAGAACCACACACTAGCGATGCTTTGGCCACACATCATATTGATCCCGTTTTATATTGCGAATATACATGCTATGAAGTGTAATCCATTTTTTAATTAATAACTTAGCGGTCTAGTGATGATATTAATAGCCTAACTTGTACTGTACTTCAAATGACCTCGTAACCAGTTTCATGAAAGTGGTAGTCAGAATTTTAGAAAAACAACCGTGGTGTACATTTTCCTCAGTTATGCATGCAATTATATTAATAGGATTCGCCCGGAACATTCGCTTTTCGTTGTGAACTTTATTTTTAGCTGCATTTTACAATAAAACTCAACATCAAAAAAAACGCACTTAAATTTGTAACAAATGCAATGATTTAGAAATATAATTTTAATGATGCCAGACTGTACAACTTCAATTACGGCTGGCAACACCCCCCTCTAATTACAAAAATGGGTGAACTTCCCACGCGTCACGTCCGAGTTGCCAACGTTTGATTTTCAAAAACGTGTTTTTTTGGGTTGCTTTTTGTTTGATGTGTTTATCGCCTGAAATCTTCTTACGAATAGTGAAAAAACTATACTCCAACTTGCATTATCTGTTTCCTTATTATTTTTTAGCTTTATTTACATAAAACATGTGGGGGCTTTGACATGTGACCTTTAAAGTACTACTCTCTAGGAGAGTACTGTAGTCTTGGAGAAAAATTGAGGCCAAGTGTGCAGTGAAATTTGGTTTCTAAATATGCTCTTCAATTTGAGATTGCCACTCCCTCTGTATAAGATTAGGCATACTTTTGTTGTTAGATCCAAGTCCTACTCTCTAGACAAATGTGGTAGTTTGGAGGAGAAAATTGAGCCACAGGTGCAGTGGAAATTTAATTCTAGATACGCTCTTCCATTTGCACTCTGCCACCCCAGATGTGTACGATTAGGCACAGTCTTCCACAGAGGGATTATGGATATCAAATGGAATAGAGCATTGTTAACTGCATTTAAAATCTACAACCCTAATGTAGAAGATTCTGGTATTACTTCATTCTTTAGACTATACTCTTTATCAAAATATCTTTTACAAGACGTATGCGCGCGACACCCACAAGGGGCGGGGCTAAGCAGTTGATCATCGATTTATGTGCAATCACGCTCTGAGTACACTTATTTTGTAAAGGGTATTCTGATAAAGTGTATAGACAGACTATACTCTGTCTTTCATGAAGCATGAAGTAACTACATGAGCGTATACATTGGTGGTACTGACTTTCAGCACATACATAGTCAAAGCTCAAGTGCACTGTAAATGAAAAGCAATATTGGGTATACGCGCACGCATTGTCACATCATACTAGACAAAATATATATACAGTATCAATTTGTAAAAAGTATGAACTTTGCCCTCTACAATAGATTGTGTCACTAGTTATATTTCTTTTACTCTAATATTATCAACTATCTTGAAATGGCAGTGACGATAACATGATGATAACAGTCTTACCTTAAACCTGGAAAGTCCAGGACATCTGCCATGTTGGTCAGATTAAAATCAATAGCCTACAAAATAAAATCAATCAATCGTTCATCAAAACATTCAAACAATGCATCTATGGTAAAAAATTAGACTCACCCCTTGATCTAATTTGCAGCTTTTAAACAAACATACAGGTACATAAGATGGTGATTTCTGCCAGTTTTGCATAGAGGTAAATAAGTGTGGATGTGTTTATATGTGTGTGTGTGTGTGTGCACATGCATAAACATGGAAAAGGGTATGTGTGTGGGGCATGTGTGTGTGTGAGTGTGTGTGCGCGCGTGTGCAGGGATGCAAATTCGACAAGAATCACAGAATAATTTTTTTCGCAGTGAATCTTGTAGCATCTAGATATGAGAATCAATTTCTCCCGTTGCATCATGTATTAAGTGTAGTCATTCAAGTAAATTTGATTCTCGCAAACTCAGATGAATTTGCATCCCTGGCGTGTGTGTGGATGTGTGTATTAGTGTGTGTGTATTGGTCTCTGGTTGTGCATGTGTGTATATTACCTCTTATCTGTAAATATCTTTTTTTTAAATTAAGCCTAGAAAACAGGCTTGTCTCAGAAATCTGAGCACAGATGGATTCAGATTTGTCACTAAGCACAATGCCATTGGTCCATTCTGTTTTGTTTTTGTACCCGTCAAGAAAAAATCTCAATTTTGCTTCCAGGTGGTAATATAAAAGAGCTGCCAAAAAGCATTAATAGAGAAATCCCATGTAGCTAATAGTTTTTTGATTTGCCAAATACAGCTGTTGAGTCATCTTTTTTTTATTATGACATAAACAGATGACACAAATATTATGCACCACAATTTTAAATTTTAACTAGGGCTTAAATGGCTTCGAAGAAGCACTTAATGTCACTGCCATTTTTTCTATGACCTTTGACCCCCACTTTATTGACCCTGTTAATTTGAGTAGATAAGGCAGAAGATTATTTATAGATTTTCAAAGAAATGCACCTTTAATCAGCGTATATTGCCTTTGATAATCGTGTACAACCGCATATAGGCGTGTGTCATGGTTACTGTTTTTTCTGACCAACGTGGGTTTCGACCACTACATTTGAGACTGAAGGGACTTTCTGAATTTTCAAAGAATACCGCCTTTAATCACCAACATTGTCTACACCCTATCGGCGTCCTATATGGTCCTTTGAATCAGATGATCTTACTCTTCTAACTTAGTGATCATAGCATTGATTTTAGACCACAACCAGCAAATTTACAGATTTTATGAAGAATGTCCCTTTAATAAATCGGCCTACCTGACCTTTGACCCCATTGTGTTTACCACCCTTATGGGATATTGTATCAGTGTTTCTTCAAACCACTTTGGTAATCATGCAATTAGTTTGAGGCAGCAAATTGAAAATTTCTAGATTTTCAAGGAATACCCCTTAAATCTTCCTACATTGTCTTTGCCTCAATTGTGTACATGCACCATATGGGCCTTGGTTTATGGTTCTTTGACTGAAATTTGTGATCATCACAATTGATTTGTGTTTAGAGAGAAAGGAATTCATAGATTTTCCAAGAATTCCCCTTAATCTGCCTCACACTTGGCCATTTCAACCCCAATTCTGTTACACACCCTATATGGGCCTTGGGTTAATGGTATTCTTCTGACTGAAATTTGTGGCCATAGCAATTGATTTACGTCGGCAGAAAATGAATTTATAGATTTTCAAAGAATGCCCCCTTTAATCGGCACACATGATCTTTGTCCCAAATCTTGTGTAACGCCATATAGACGCTGGTCCCAATGGTTCTTTCAGAACAAGTTTTGGGGGTCTATAATCGGCACCAGCGTTTGGTTAGAAGAAAGCCTTGTAGGGAGCGTTGGAAAGAAAGAAGGAAAGAAGAAAGAAGCCTGAGAAGCACAATATGTCGCTGTGCTACGCACACTGACTAACACCTGTTTTGGATTTATTATACATAGATGATGTGACCATACGTCACAGTTTGACATTCAGGACGCCCTCTGTTGTTTTCGGCAGGCAAAATATTACAGTAGTTTCTGTGACAGCCCACCTAAAATCTGGTTATAAATTACTTCAGAATCTTTCCCGAGTCCTAAATTTGGTCACAAAAGCAGCTGTAGGCAAGTAACTTATTCATGTCTTGATAAGAAGTTATTAAATTATTTAATTCGACACACAAGTTACAGCAAAAAACCGAATTTCCCCATGCAAAGTATAAGGTGCTTTTGCCTGCCAGTTTCTCTCTTACCCCAACAGGGGTGCCATAAAACATAACAAATTTGTCACAACATCATCTATACCTTGATTCAGAATATCGTGGGGACATTACTGCAGAATTCGTCCTTGCTCCCGCCAAGCCACACCATGACAACATGCAAGCCCGCAGCACATCATACGTGCCATAGTTTTTGTGCAAAAACAGACTAAGGGTTTATGACCGTGATTAAATTACATCTTTAAGAAATTTAAATTTTCGGCAAACATTTGTTTTTGGTTAAAATGTAGTTTCACAGATCTCTAAGGAGATGGCCAATAGAGGGCACTATAACATGCAGTCAACAACCCCAGGGAGGGCGGCCAAGAAAACTCAATTTTAGACATCGCCAATTGTTTTAAACGTAAAGCTAAATTTTGGATAAAACGTTCGGATTTTTAATGTTGTCAAGGAATATTTTTTTCAAACTGTTGGAACTGAAAAATCAACTCCACTGTAATGGTTTATTTCTGATTTTTTTGTATGAATTAACGAACGAGGTCACTATGGTCATAGACCCTCTTGACCAACCCACATCAAAGGCCTAATTGGTTTGTGTTCGGTAATTGCGGTTAATCTATTTTTTATTAGTTTTTTGGTGATTTTGCTATATTGGAAGGCTTTGGCTGCCTCGTCCTGCAAACGACTTTGAACAGTATGTCTGGTTTCTTGACTGATATTTTTTCCTGAATTTTGCACAGAAGGTGGCCTCTTGCATGCCCCTAATTCAGGTAAAGGAAATATGTCATGATTCTGAATTCTTTGGAAAATTTGGTATGGATTGGAAGCTTAAGTAACGCAGATTCCATATAAATCAAATAAGTTGAAAATGCCCACATTTTTGAGTATTTTGCCCTTTTAATAATTTCCCGCCAATAGCTTACTCGAAAACGAATTCGACAATCCACATCGCAGGCAAATGGTGACGTGAAAGTGATTGACGTCAGCCATAATTGACGTCGTTGGTGGACAATCATATCGCAGTGTTGCCACTGTCCTATACATAATTAACACACAAATGAAACAAAATATGTCATTCTGTAATTTTTTTTCTAAATTTTTATTATTAACTTTCATTAAATCCATCATATTACAAGGTGGTCAGCAATAACAATTCGAGTCACCACGATGTTTGTTGGTCATCACTTTGACGTCACAGTTGGGCGCTTTTTGATCAATGAAGCCGTGGTGAAAAATCCGCCCGTTTTCTCTCTCTCTTCGTATGTCAAAAAGCAAAAATTTAAAATTGCCTCTATTTTGTTAATTTACTCAACTTGTATTATTTTTATTTTTTCGGGATTTTGTGATGTTGTACATATATTTTATGAATGTAAGTCAAACTGAAGCTGACAAAATCTTGACATATTTCCTTTCCTTTAAACTTGGGTCAAAAAAAACAAAAAGCTCAATTTGAATATGGCTCAAACATCTGTGCAAATATTCCTGATACAAACTTTTTTCTGCCTATCAATTGAATATAGTTTGTACAAATGTTTCCTCTAGGCCTGAACACTTCTTACACACAGAACTTTGTTAACATACTTACAGGTCTGTTGAGAAAGAAAATTGATAATCCTCCACCATGGTACTTTACCACTAAAGGCTGTCAATCACCACCCTCAAATCCCATGAAGCTGCTGCGACACAGAAAACTCGAAATATAGTTTCATAATTTATTTTATATGTATGCAATCTTTCCAGTAAGTTCTGAATGTCGTTTTATCATCCAGGTTCAAGAAATTTAGTGACCATCAGAATCATTTCTCTCTTCTTTGCCTCCCATCCTTTTTTTTTACATAGTCTGGACTCATCATTTCTGATTCTCCGTCCCCCAGCTCTCTCTGTCTCCCTCTCACCCCCCTTTCCCCCTCACACTCTTTCCCACAGTCTCCTTTGCAGTGTTACCGCCGGGCGGCCGCCTGCCGTGACTCCTAGCTGAGACTAATCAAAATGCTGTCGTGATTAAGGACACATCATTGATTTGAAAAAATTTTATTTGAAATTGGCAGGAATATCTTCTAAGTGAAGGATAGTCTGTAGAATTCCACCTCATAAGTTACCTTTTCCACTGTAGAATGAAAGAAAGAATAAAACGGCAGTGTTCCAAGATACGATTCTCCATTCAATTACGTTTTGTAGTCATGTGTCCGTTCGGACAGTATGACAAATCTCCGATTCTGTCCTTATTAGGTTGCTTCTGGTCTTAAAATCTGATTTTTTTGCAGGGTATGTTAGGGTATCTGTACTTGTTACGTACATGCAAAAATCTATTTTTGATGATTTTTTTCGATTTGCTGATTAGCAATCACTGATAGTGTCTTTATTTCGACTTGCCAGAACTACACCCATTATCCCTCACGAGTTTGATATCCGCAATGTAAAAATGGCGCAATTTGCTCAACGTTAACCATAGTTTACAAAATTCTAGAGCGTGTCCCACGAAAACAGATTATGTCACCATGATGTTAGAATATGTTTTTTTGAGATGACTTTTGTTTTCAGGTGGACCCTCCTAGGTTTAATGGCATTTAAATTTTGCTTTGCATCATTTTAATGTGTAAGCACGTGGTGTAAGCAAAATTGGGGCTGCCGTTTTCAACTTGTTGTTACACGATTGGTAAAGGGTACACTGCCCTGTGACATGGTGTATATTCAGTATTGTTTTTGTAACACCAGGTCCCTAGGGATATTTACCGTACGTACGTCATCCCAGGACGGGATACATTGAAATGGATTGATTAAGGCATGGCGCTTCCCAACACGGGGGGCATTCGTGGACAGAGGACTCAAACCATAGAAGGTCTTTGGTTGAAATTTTCAAAATTTTCTCCTAAAAAGGGGTCTTTAGGTGTGGTAAACTTTCCAAAAAATGTGGTCTTTGTTGACATTTTAAAATACAAGTGCATTGGGTGTCTTTGGGTTACATTTTCAAAATACATGGGGTCTTTGTGAACATTTCAAAAACAACATGGGTCTTTGGGTGACAGCGGTGCTGAAAATGGGTCTTACTCTTTGCGTGCGGCAGCGAGTTATACCTCGCTCAAAGTGAATTTTTGGTCAATTTTTTGGTCTTTTCTTGTCATAACCATTTTCCAAATTATTTATTTTCATGAGCCGTGAATGCATTTAAAAATGAAGTCCAAAAGAAGACTAGCCTTTATTGTTTCGTTTTTAGATTGCATCCCAATGGCCTACAAATATTTGGAACGCAAACTCAAATGCCACTACTGACTTAATGTGTTATAACTTAAACGAATTGCTCCATCGTGCATGTTATTACCATCAATTTGGTGCATCTCATGCCCCTCATGTCCATCAATTTTCTTGTCCCTACTTGATTATAGTGTGCAACTTGTCCAAAATAATAAACCTCCACCAAATTAAATATTTATTCGGATGCGGCCGGCAAGAGGAAACTCCATTAGCTTAACTTTTTGATAGCACACAAATCATGGATGTTTGTTTGTTTTGTTTGTTTGTTTTATTTATATTTGAATGTTGTTTTGATGCAAAATGTGAAAACTGCATCTGTGATTATGGGTCAGAAATTCTGCTTGAGTACTTTTCATACGTTTTGGCAAATAGTTTTCCAACAGTTACCAATAAAGAAGTCGTCCTCATTGGCAGGCATACACAATAGCCAAACATGACCGATATACTTGAGGGGTCAAGCTAGAACCAATGCACCAATATTCCAAACTTGTCGTTAATCATAGCCTTTTGTGGTTGCGGTAGTGGTGGCCAGTGGTCACCTCTTCATCAGTGATCGCCCCGTTGATCGCTTCTGTTTCAGTGACCGGTGGAAAGTAATCATAGTCTGGCGGTATCATAGTCCGGCTCCATAGATGACAACGGAATAAAGCGTGAAACTATGTTCCGTGAAGAGTCAACTGAATCGATTGCCCTATTTGTTTCACCATTGTACCCTGACTGTGAGCCCTGAGGACTATCTCTCCTGGCAACAAACGGTCCTGTTTTCATTGATCACTCCCCGTTACCAGCTATGCGGGAGACCGCGCGAAGCGCGGGCCTCCTGGGCCACTAGTTAACATAATAGCAAAGCAACTCTTTTGTCCTCTTTTCAACCAGGGTGCAGTTCTTTTCAAATAGTAGATACTCTTTGTAATAAAGTAGTGAAATGTTATGTAAGCAAACGGAGTCTGGTCAATTGTTATAAAAGAAACTTTAAACTCAGGGACTGGCAACCATACATTACATTGTTATGCGTTTCCGACAGACAGTGCAAATAACCATCGTATCTGCAAATGCACGTGTTTTGTGGCCATGTGACTAAGTGTGCATAATGAGTCACCAGCCCCCCCTATTTTGCAGGGCATGAAAAACTGTGTTATTTCCTGGGAAGCCAGCTGCTGCCCCATTTTCTAAAATGTTTTTGTTGTACAAAAAGGCACAATTTCCCAGCCAAATACACAAATTTCCCAAGAATGAGCTTCCCAAAAAAAATAAATCCCCTCCCCCACTTTTTCAAGCCAATGTCTGTCTCCTTCTCTCTTTATACCACAGTCTCCCCCCTCTCTCTCCCCTCGTTTTTAGTCTCCCTCTCTATTTTTAATGTTTATCACTTTCTCTTCTTTGCTATTAAAGGTTTCTTCAGACACTCTCCATCCATCAGTCTCCTGTCCTCATTCTACCGCACTCCTCTCCCTTCTCAAATTGGTTTCAAAGTACAGAATAACTCTTATAAGAAAAGGTTATAGTGTTCTTCCCACATCTTTTTCCAATCAATTTTGGCACGTGGTTGTAACATAGTTTTATATCAACAAAGAAAAGTTACTTAATTTACAAGATTGGGATGAGTTCTGTCATTTGGTAGTTTAGTCACTATAAACTCTTTGACAAAACCAGTGCAAAAAGTTGTATTGGGAGAAAGCGGTGCTGAAAATGGGTCTTACTCTTTGCGTGCGGCAGCGAGTTATACCTCGCTCAAAGTGAATTTTTGGTCAATTTTTTGGTCTTTTCTTGTCATAACCATTTTCCAAATTATTTATTTTCATGAGCCGTGAATGCATTTAAAAATGAAGTCCAAAAGAAGACTAGCCTTTATTGTTTCGTTTTTAGATTGCATCCCAATGGCCTACAAATATTTGGAACGCAAACTCAAATGCCACTACTGACTTAATGTGTTATAACTTAAACGAATTGCTCCATCGTGCATGTTATTACCATCAATTTGGTGCATCTCATGCCCCTCATGTCCATCAATTTTCTTGTCCCTACTTGATTATAGTGTGCAACTTGTCCAAAATAATAAACCTCCACCAAATTAAATATTTATTCGGATGCGGCCGGCAAGAGGAAACTCCATTAGCTTAACTTTTTGATAGCACACAAATCATGGATGTTTGTTTGTTTTGTTTGTTTTGTTTTATTTATATTTGAATGTTGTTTTGATGCAAAATGTGAAAACTGCATCTGTGATTATGGGTCAGAAATTCTGCTTGAGTACTTTTCATACGTTTTGGCAAATAGTTTTCCAACAGTTACCAATAAAGAAGTCGTCCTCATTGGCAGGCATACACAATAGCCAAACATGACCGATATACTTGAGGGGTCAAGCTAGAACCAATGCACCAATATTCCAAACTTGTCGTTAATCATAGCCTTTTGTGGTTGCGGTAGTGGTGGCCAGTGGTCACCTCTTCATCAGTGATCGCCCCGTTGATCGCTTCTGTTTCAGTGACCGGTGGAAAGTAATCATAGTCTGGCGGTATCATAGTCCGGCTCCATAGATGACAACGGAATAAAGCGTGAAACTATGTTCCGTGAAGAGTCAACTGAATCGATTGCCCTATTTGTTTCACCATTGTACCCTGACTGTGAGCCCTGAGGACTATCTCTCCTGGCAACAAACGGTCCTGTTTTCATTGATCACTCCCCGTTACCAGCTATGCGGGAGACCGCGCGAAGCGCGGGCCTCCTGGGCCACTAGTTAACATAATAGCAAAGCAACTCTTTTGTCCTCTTTTCAACCAGGGTGCAGTTCTTTTCAAATAGTAGATACTCTTTGTAATAAAGTAGTGAAATGTTATGTAAGCAAACGGAGTCTGGTCAATTGTTATAAAAGAAACTTTAAACTCAGGGACTGGCAACCATACATTACATTGTTATGCGTTTCCGACAGACAGTGCAAATAACCATCGTATCTGCAAATGCACGTGTTTTGTGGCCATGTGACTAAGTGTGCATAATGAGTCACCAGCCCCCCCTATTTTGCAGGGCATGAAAAACTGTGTTATTTCCTGGGAAGCCAGCTGCTGCCCCATTTTCTAAAATGTTTTTGTTGTACAAAAAGGCACAATTTCCCAGCCAAATACACAAATTTCCCAAGAATGAGCTTCCCAAAAAAAATAAATCCCCTCCCCCACTTTTTCAAGCCAATGTCTGTCTCCTTCTCTCTTTATACCACAGTCTCCCCCCTCTCTCTCCCCTCGTTTTTAGTCTCCCTCTCTATTTTTAATGTTTATCACTTTCTCTTCTTTGCTATTAAAGGTTTCTTCAGACACTCTCCATCCATCAGTCTCCTGTCCTCATTCTACCGCACTCCTCTCCCTTCTCAAATTGGTTTCAAAGTACAGAATAACTCTTATAAGAAAAGGTTATAGTGTTCTTCCCACATCTTTTTCCAATCAATTTTGGCACGTGGTTGTAACATAGTTTTATATCAACAAAGAAAAGTTACTTAATTTACAAGATTGGGATGAGTTCTGTCATTTGGTAGTTTAGTCACTATAAACTCTTTGACAAAACCAGTGCAAAAAGTTGTATTGGGAGAAATGCATTGTGGGAAGACACTCTACTACCTCCTCTTACTTCCTCCTCATATTTGTAAGAATAAGCTCAAAGAAGAGTCAGCATGAGCATTCTCTTCAATATGCAAGTATAATGTACATGTAGTGCTCAATTTGTAAGAATTGTAGCACAAAATAACTGATCTGTAATACTGTGGTCAAATAAGCCAGTCATACATTTGATGCAAGTCCTGTTTAAGGACTTATTACTTGTTTCACCCTCTCCCATCCACTCAACAATTCTGTGACCTTTGACAGTAGAACCTGAAAGTTGGAATTACCTGTAGTGATTCCAGGCCAGCTTTAATTCGCTTCAGAGTCTTCACACTCATCTCTATGTCACAGTCACCTGCATAACTGGTTCGAGAGAATAATAAGAATATAGTAAGAAAACATGTTAAATTGAAGAATTAAAGATGATTTTTTTTTGTTTGGCCATCTTAGATGGTGTCATAATGGATGGGCATCCAATATTTTGAGTAGTGGATGCCAGTATCATCTTTTATTCTCATTCTTATTTAGAATTGTGTTAAGTTTTGCTTTCTATCGACATAATTTATGTCAAAAATATTGTTACATCATTCTTTTTTATTCATTTAAATAATTGCACCACTCTTGAACTCAAATCCAAGGAACCAAAGTCATCGTGTGGTGATTGTCACGCTGCGTAAATTTCATTTGCGTACCAATGCGACATGCACGACGCAGTATAAACGCGCCGTTAGCGCATGTCATATATTTGACTATACCGCATAATTGCTGCACGCACTACCCAGTAATGGATGGACGGAGCTTTCACCTAAACCAGTCAAATTTCTTGTTAACATGATAAACCACGCCCACTGAATACGAATTACACTTATAGGGCCATGGTCCGATCTCTAAAAAGCCTCGTACCAAAACCCCAGATTTTACCGAATTGGTCAAAATTTTGGTATCTGGACAAAGCTACTCTCTTTCTCATTTATCCTGTGAAAAAAACTGATTAGTGTCATCTCTGCATACTGCAGAATCCTTTGCTTCTGTGTCCTTGACAGAATTTTTTTTTTGCTCACTCTAAAACAATCATATTTACATGACAACCGATCATTAGACGATGCATAGTTGGACCCAATAGTACAAAGACCTCATGATTACTATCAGTAAAGTGATAGAAGATTACTAGGGAATAGTAGTATGATATCTACCTTGTTCCACATCTGTCGTCTGCCTTTAGTTCTATGTCTGGGCATGCATGGTTGACTTACTTAGCCAGGAGAAATTAATTGTGGTAAGCATCAGCAATATACAAATGTAACATTTTGCAATTTTGCATTAAGAAGACAATCTATACATTAAAGGCGCATTTTGTGATTCCAGCACCTTCTGTTTTATTTTAGATATCCTTGAGAAAAGCTTATTCACAAATTTTGAGTTGATTCCGTCTTGCAGTTTTGTGTTATGAGCACATGCTTGTTTCCCACAGTCACATAGGCCACTGAGATGTAATTTCTGTCCGTTATGGACAGAAAATACAAAAATTGCTAATTTCTTACAGCCGTGACCGAATTTGCACATAAGATTAGGTACACATGGATTACTACAGCTAACACCAACTTTTTTTAGGTTAGCCGGGAGTGGGGGATGAGGTTGTTGTAGCCACTATAAATAAGCTTAGATATATAAATCTGTGTCTACTATTCCTTTCAGCATCAATTTTTCCCCCTGTTTGCACTGTACATAGAAGATGTGCATCTTTGAATTGTCACATGGGTCTAACCATACATGCCCAAAGTGTCTCCTAGTTGTAAATTAGGACTATGAACATAGGATTATGGCTTGGGCATTTGCACTCTAGGAAATGACTATACTTTATTTGGTCTCGAGTTTGGGTGTGACGTCAAGACGCGGCTATTGCATTCGCTCTAGCATTTGGATTGCGCCGCCTTTGTTCGCGTGCATAAATGCTGCAATTCCAAGGTCAACGCATGCGTTTCTAGGGTGCAAAACCTAACATGCGCAGTGACGTCACCCCCAAACTTGAGATCGAACAGAGTATAGGCCTATCTCAACTCTTCTGGGTTTAGATCTACTTTTGGTTGCTAAAAGATTGTATACTATAATCATCGTCAAAACCCCATAAACTGTTTTTATGTCAAAAAGTTTGTGCGTGTGATGTGCACTATGTACTGCGGCTGTCTTATGTATTTCCCTTGTCATGGTGCTGCTTGGAAGATTACAGACCTTCAGTAAGGTCCAAGGGATTCTAAATCATAGTATAGATGCAACCAGAGTGTGTATTGAGCCCATCCCACAATGCACCAGTTTTTAGAAATTTCACTTAGGTAATTTTTAGCATGTAATGTCCAGGGTTAGCACTAAGTTTTGAAACGGGGTCCAGTGGACCCCTTAACAACATGGAATTGCAAATTTTGGTAGGGTACAATCGCAAATTCTGGGGTCTACATTTTATTGGTTCAAATTGCAAGGGTCATCTCAGTCATAGTGCAATCTTGAGCCTGTTTTTGAACCTTTGTTGTGTAAATTTAAGCCATAATAATGCCATGATTAAAATAATTCTGTAGTTAAAAGGTCCTTGGAACACGTAGATTAAAAAAGGTATACATGTAAAGCATTCAGTCCATTTAATTGTCAATTTGTCATTTATTAAAGTCGACAACATTTTAAAGTGTAATTTTATTGGTAAAATGACAAATTATTTTCTTTATAAATTGCCAAACAACTTGACAAGACCAACGGAGAAAACTACACTTGTCTTCCTCTGTGTTTTTAATTAGAAAAAAATCATTGTCCACTAATATATGTTACAAGGCCGAACTCGTATTTACGCGATGCGTAAATATGTCCCCGCCCAATGTCGCGACACTAACTCAAAAATGCAACTGCAATGTATGAGTGTACATCGAATCCCAAAAATGGTTACCTTTGGTGAAATGACTCAAGAAATCTTAAAATTAATCTTGCAAAAGCCCATTAAATTCACTAAATTTATAAAAAATATGATAATTTTTCAATTTGGCAACACTATTTTGAAAAAATCATGTAACCACATTTTTTAAATTTGGCCCTGTACGGGGTCTGGAAAGGGGCGAAACACTAATTTTACGTATTTTCACGTTTTCATAGAAATCTAACAAGCTTGCAACCCAAAAGACTGATCCACATGCTTCACCCAAACTAAAAAAACCTTTGTTCAATGAAAACATGGGTACTACATATTGTTAATACCTTTTGTTGTGGTAACTTTGCCTTACCCCCCCACCTAGCGATTACACTGATTTTTGCATATTGATAGCTCATTTGCATATTTAATTGCCCGAAATATGGCCCAAATCTAATCAGTCCAAGAACTCCTCAGTCCGCTTCCTCCCCAGTTACATCATTATACCCTTATGAACTCCCAGAAAACTTGTACACAAGCCTTGTGGGAAAAATTTTCATAAATTATGCAAATTAGATACTGAATTAAGTGCAATATTTTACACCCAAAATCTAATAGGGTCGAGAACTCATCAACCGCTGCTTTCCACCAAGTTTATCATCGTACCCATACGGCACTCCAGATAAATGTACACAATATGGCCAAATGTTGACATTTCGGTGCAATATGACCTTTTTTCCCCTACCCCCTGACAGACCCGGGGAAACCCTGGGAAATGAATTACATTGTAAGTAGGGGAGTTTCCCCTTCTACAATATACCAAATTTTTGGCTCCTCGATCTCATCCAGAAAAAAAGATATGCCAAATGTTCCAGGTGTAACATTTTTATCACGGAAATACCGACATCCCCTACACCCTGACAGACCCAGGGAAGACCCTGGGGGACTGAATACAGGTAAGTAGGGGGTTTCACCTTCTACAATATACCAAATTTTTGGCTCCTCGATCTCATCCAGAAAAAAAGATATGCCAAGTTTCCAGGGTTAACATTTTTAATCACGACTACCGACATCCCCTACCCCTGACAGCCCAGGGGAAGACCCTGGGGAATGAATGACATGGTAGTAGGGGTTTTCCCCTTCTACAATATACCATATTTTGGCTACTCTAGCTCCTCCAGAAAAAGAGATGCCCAAATGTTCCAGGTTAACATTTTTATCACGGACATACATACGGACAGAGAGGCCATTTTATAGTCCCCTTCCCGAACTTCGTTCGCGGGGGACAATAAATCAAACATGTAATTTGTTCTCCAGATCCCCTCCCCCCATAAGTATAAAATAAAACTATCAAAAATTTATAACCCCCATCCCACCACCACCAGTATAGCACCAGATGCTTCAAAAATACACCCAGAGTATCACAAAAGCAGTGTGATAGTCCAAGGGGTGAGCAACAGCCCTGGCAGGTGAACCTAGTTCAAGTGGGTATTATGCTTTTGTTAGTTACCATTGTTAAAGTTTCCTGGCAGGCTCCATATTATTGAGTACAAGCCTAAGGTAGGGTACTAAAGTGTATTTTCCCAAGTCGATCTTCCAACCACGTGACCAAGCCGTTCCATTAGCAATGAGAGGAGGCTACTTACCAAGGAAAATATCGATAGAATTATTGGACTGATAAAAGGCCACCACAAAAAATAATTATGTTAACCCTATCCATTGTACGCTGACATTAACATCCATGTTACATCAGTCTGTCCCTGATTACATTTACTCTACTCACCTCACTAACATTTAGCTTAGAAATATTATCAGTGTTTCATCAGGTTAGGGCCATTGATTTATCAACATAGAACGTACTATACACAAACCTCACTCATATGTATTACATAGACCCAATTTTATTTAACAAAAATCTTACCAAAAGCCTACAGACTAAAAAGGAAATCTTAGTAATACAGAAGTTGAAAGAAAGTAAATAAAAAATAATGTGGCCTCTGCAATGATGGTAACTAGCCACACTCCATTGATTTTAAAAGATTATAGCTTTGTGATTCCTTTCACTTGCCGATTTCACAGGTCATGATTTCAAAGCCTTTTCATTTCAACTAATATGCAAATGTTTTGATTCCAGGCTCTTTTCAAATTGAACATTCAAAATAGCTGCTTCATTAATTTAAAAGTATTCAGAATTGGTCGGTTGTAATAGGTTTGAACAGGGCAGCTTAAACTTACTTACAGGACAGTATACCTGTTCAGATTATAAATGACTGAAGGTTGGACAAAAGTGATATCTTTGGACAACTGGCAAATATATACCTGAAGACAGTACATCTTTACTTTTGATCATCATCCCTGCCCATCCCAGCACCAAAGATCGCTCTTCAGAAAACGTACTTTAACTCTTTGAGTGCTACATTTCATCATGGAGGTACTGATTTGAATGATTTCATGGATCTTTTTACATTTAAAAAAAAATAATCCTATGCACATAAACATGATTAAGATAAGAATTTGGATAAATAAATGCACAATATGTATGTTTTATATTTTAAAACAAATTGGATGTTTGGAATTCATCATTTTGAATGGAAAACTTTGAATGAATTTCTCAAGCTGAAACTCACTTCAAGGGTTAATGATGAAAATAATATGAGCTACTGCTGGTTGGCAGTGGTTCGCGACTGGACCGGCCAAGAAGAAACTTTATTTGAAGTAATAACAATAGGCCTAATATATGTTGGCATGTCGATTAATGATCATGTTCTGCTTTATACACTTGTTGAAATGACTGGGAGGAGGGACAATTGATATACCTGCATTTCTGTTCTACTTTTGAAATGAAAAAAAAAACCCAACCTTGTTCAGACCATGCTGCTGAAAGTCGGCAGTTCGCAAAATTTTTAAAATATTCGCATAGCGGACAGGCTGAACTGGGGGTGATTATCACTTTATTTGTGAAGTTTGCCGATGTCAATGAAAAGGCAAACAAATTGTAATAATTATACTGAAGACTGATGTTTTCCCCGATGTTTTTCTTAAACCACAACTTCTACATTTACGCAAATTACCCTGGTAATCTTGGGGTTTGAGGACTATATTTTTCAAAATGCTATCAGTATGCGGACCGCTTCCGATACTGAGGTTGATCAGAAAACCTAATCATTTTCTGGGAACTCCATTGTGCACAAGACAACGTGCATTTGAACTATAATCTTTAGTTTGGAAGCTTATTTTTTCAAATATTTTCCCCCGATGATTTTTTTTAGCTTAAAATTTTTCCGCGGCTGTGAAAATTTTTCTGGGACCGGCGGTCCTGCGGATTTCACATGCTATCAGTCATACGTCTTTATACATTAATGAAATAGCACTGACATCGCCGGAGGACCAGAATGTGTCATAGTTGTTTACAAACTAGAAGCGAAATAAATGAAAACATTACTGTAAATTTCGGGAGTTTATGCAACATAAAATGGCAAATCATCACATGTAATTGTTATCATTTGCGTATGTACTGTAAAATGTCAATACTTTGTGAAGTCGGGAGTTATTTTTGGTGATTTTTTGCGCGTACCAGCTGGACGCTTTATCTCAGATGAAACTCTATTTTATTGAATAATGCTTCCGAAACGGCAAAAAGAGGCGTCCTGGACGTCCAAAATGCAACTTAGTGCGACCCCTGTAATTCTTGTGTTTCTTAACTTCTTAACACAACATTCTTCTCCACACTCACTCCCCCTCCCAAGTACGACCCTAGACATGGTTGTCTGCTGCACCCTACAATATATGACAGGTTGCAATGCATTTATGGGATTGGTTACAACATCCTCTGGTGCACAGTGCTGAAAATCTATTCAGTGTCCAATCGCAGCTTGGTTACCGGCCTTGCACGAACTGTATCTTACAGATCTTATCTGTACCATGACAGATGTGGGTTTTAGTTTATGGATTTTGAACTAACTTCTCACAAACCTGGATTTTTAAACTATTTCAATAGGGGAGGCCCCTTGAGAAGATTTGGCCACTGACAACATTATGTTGATAGTACCTTTATCTACCTCATATTATATCCCTGTCATCTGATTGGTTAAAAAGTGAGGCATAAATTCACATAGCTTCAAGAATTGAACCAAAAATGAACTAATCCCTGGGAGAGCGGGCATGTTCATAAACTAGCCCCTGGGCACAGCCTCTGTCGTAAAAGACTGTCGTACGAACTATTCATCCGTATTAGAATATTGAAGCTGGTGTAAGAGATGAACATAAGCAGACCATCACATTTTTTTACTCGTACCGTGCTGTAGTGTAAGTCTGGTACAAACAAGAGCAAGTGGATGGCTGATCACACAGCATCAGTATTCACTTTTGAGTTGTAGATGAGATCTGAAATGCGCTCGAGAGCAGCTCATGGGCTAATTACAAACTGGCAGTAAATACACCGTAAAGAATTCAAGATTATAATTTTACAGGACCATGACCGGCCATCTGCGGCCGTGGTAAAAGTTGCTGAATTCTGAGCTGCACGGAAAATTGTACGCATACTGCCGACAAAAAAATGGCTAGAAGGTTCGATTACTTCGATCCGTTTTGGACTCCAACATCACTTCCTCAACAAAAGAAAGGTTGATTGCTTAATTCTTCAAAAAGTTTGGTCCATAAGTTACACAACTATGTTAAAACCATGCATGCACGCCATGACAGGGCCTACCAACATGATATAGGCCTCTTGTTAGCATCCTGGCTTAGAAGTTTTTTGAACAATCAGATGACAAAAAATCTATATATTCGGTATATAAAACAAATACTGACTGCTTTTTATTCGGGCATGGTTGAAAAACTATAGGCCCCGGGATTCTCGAAACCATACTATGCCCTCGGGGCATAGTATGGTTTCGAGATCACCTGGGCCTATAGTTTAATTTTTCCATGCCCCCTTCCTTAGCAGTTCAATATTGATAACTACAGGAATTTTTTCTCTTGAGCTATTAGCTCAAAGAGCTCTATGAAGAAGGCGATCATAGCTGTCAATGCAGACCATGACATTGCGGTGTAGGGTGGACCTTGTGGAGTATGTTACTTCCCTGAATTGTTAATTTCTCATTCAAATTGGTTCTTGATCAAGGTAATTTATTAACATGCATATTATGACAGGACTTCTTGTACTTACAACATCAAGATCCAAAATAATTTCCATCTAGTCCCAACCTCTTCAGCTGTTAGAATTCCACGCCACCCATCCGGGGAGGATAAAGGAAGGGGAAAATCAAAGGGTATCAAAATGAAACTAACATTGAGAGGGCACCCCAATTTTGGAAAGAGTTCCATAATATTTATCATACCACTAAGAGAGATCAAAGGCGAGGACCGCTTGGTTTATAATACTTTACTTATATAAAAATATTTTGTTTTATTAAAGAAAAATATAAAAAAAATAAACAAGTGTTATTATTATGTATTAGAATGAATTAAGGACAGTGTCAACCCTGAGTTTTGCGCATCTATTTGGTTTGTAACTTTGCAAATATTGATGATTGTACGTAAAAAGTATACATTTCTAGAACAGAAAATTGGATGATGAACCCAATGGTGGCATCAGATTAATGAACAACTTTAGTATTTTAAAATACTAAAAAAAACATGATTTTTGCCCCAAAATTTTTCAGACCAGCATAACAAAAACAATTTGAAATTTTCAATGATTTATATTTTAATTTTAAGAAACAAGACAAATTTGTCTCGGGACGGTTTTCCTTTTTAAAATAGAGCCTCTACTTTCGAAATTAAAAGGGGGAACATGTAAAAAAAGTGTGATTTTTTTACCTTCTTTTCCAAAGGTTGATGTTATATTGGAGAATATCGTTTAGTTAGAATCGAAAAAAAAAAATGAAAAAAATGATAAAACCGTCCATAGAGAAGACGAAATGTATCGTAGGAAAGTAAAACCTTAAATTGTCTTCGGATTTTGGAGTTATCTGTCTGAAAATTCAAATTTTGCGAAAATTTGAACATTGAGAAATCTGTGTTTTAGTAAAAGGTGACTTTTCACGCCATTCAAGGCGGTATCTTTCTTAAAATACTTTAACTTGGAACTCAAAATGACTATGTTGTGCAAGTGATGGAAAAACATCTTAGGCACGATTGAATCAAACATAACTTGTCTCTAACGCCAGAAATCAGAAGAAATTTGAAATTTCATCTGGTCTAATATTTAGCGCTTGGTTTACCATTTTCAAATATTATTTTTGTTTTTCCAAGATGCGTTCGAGCAAAGTACATTAAAAACGCGCCCTCTTCATTACGCAGTAAAATTCACCGTGCGACGCGATGCCTGCGCCTTGCGACTGACGGCGTAAAATGTGCTTCAATTCCAAACCGCCATATTAAGACCATGCTGTTTTTGTGACTTTAAATGGTCAAATAGTTGTTTTAAAAAAAATCGGCAACAAAATACAGCTCATGTGAAAACAAAGAACTAGGGTTGATACTACCTTAACTCTGCCAGAATTGTTCACGTGCGCCGAGTTAGACATGCGTCAAAACAAAGTTGAATGCCGATTGGCTTTGTTTGAGTATGTTGGCCTCCCATTGGTTATCCTCTTCATGAGGCTAACCATACTCTCCCGCCCCCCCTTTTATGCAGATATTGTTGCACGGCGTGTTGCTAACCTCTGAACAAATCTAGCAGCAACTTTAGTAGTGTGATTTTTACTGACAAATTCATTATCAGGTTCAGCGTTGGTGCTCTGATACAGGGAATTACCATGCGCTTAGCCCCAATAACATGTTCAGCCCTTCGTCTTCTCACAGCACAAGGTTCCCGCATGGTGATACCCCGTTTTAATCGTAGCTCCGTTGTCAATCACACCCAATAACTAATAGTATAATAACTCCCTTTATGGAGAAGAAAAACTGTTCATCTATATCATTTTGTACGCAACCAACTTTTGTGTTTTTTTTTGTGAACTACCTGTCCCAGGCCGAGTATAGGACAGGACGGGTTTCCTTTGAGCGCCTGCTACTGGTATCCTGATAACCATACTACCTGTCCCAGGCCGAGTTGGCGGCAGCTAAACTGTCACCCCCAATCTGGTTACTCTGGTAGAATGAAAAAGAAGATCTACCACAAGGGCATCAGCTTCTGAAGAGCTAATCTAATGGGCAGCCATCCGGCCCCATCATCCAGCACATGCTAAGTCCCTTGCATGGTATATTGGTTGCCCAAAGCTAGGCCAAAACCGCCGAAAACTTTGGATTGGCATCAGTAAGGGCAGATTGTGGGTAATCCGGCCACCCCCCATTGAGCAGGACAAAAAAAACTTTGGTTTAACTTTAAAAAAAATTCATTGTTTTGTGACTAAACTTACACCTGCTTTTGGTGGAGAACTCCAGCCATAACCTCCTTCCTACTTTGACATAAATCTAATTATGAGGTCTGATTTCTCAGTGGCAAAACCAGACCTTTGCAATTGGGGAGGGGAGGACAAGAAAGGGTGCCGAGGCCGTTCTCAATGGGAATAATTTGGATCGCGTCTCCATACACACTGTACCAATTGTCAGTTCATTTGGGAGCTGACAGGGGGAAGATTTCTGAGATGGGTACTGGGCCCCCCCTGCCCCCAGCTGGTTCATGTCCACTGCTGTTTTCTAGAACAATGTTGAAAGGCACTCACTGTCTTCACAAAGTTCTGTCATGTAACACTTTCAACACCTATGTGGCAAATACAAGTAACCATAGGAAAATGCACTAAGGCAATGAAAAAAAAAAACCCTGTTTTTATGGGACCCCCCCTGCTGACCCTGATTTTTCTGTTTTGCAGATTTTTTTTTGTAGTTTTTCCAAAAATCATGTAAAATCAGCCTGTTTTTAGACCAAATTTAGCAATTTTGGGCTATTTTTTTTTGTGGGGAAAATTTGTAAAAAAACAAAACTTTTTTGCCTAATTTTTTTCAGATTTTGGAGCTATTTAGGCCAATTTTGCCTCCAGAAAAGAAAAAAAATTTAAAAAAAGGAAAAAAATTCGACCAAACGACCGACCCCACTTGAAAGGTCCGTAAAACAGGGTTGCTTTTTTCGTCCCCTAAGCATAACTACATCATGCAGAGAGTGAGCAGTCCCAGACTGCCTCCTCTGCAGTGCTCTGAAATGGACAGCAGGACAGCAGCCGAAAGATGGGTACCCGATTGACAACCTCGCTCCCGCTTTCGCCATCAAACTGCGTTTTTTGGTGGCCAAAGGAAAGTCCCTATTTTTCAATACCGCAGTGAATTTTAAGGCCCGGGAAATGTTTTCTTTTAATGTTATGCACAAAAACATCTGATGTGGTCGACCACTTTACTTAACACATTCAGTTCTATGGGCCAATTTTATACATATTTTTGCTTCTACTGTCCAAACCAGGGGCGGCGCCAGGGTAAACTCAATAAGAGGGGCAAAACATCATAGGAGGCGAAACAGTACAAATGAACTCATTTTGGTTGTAAAAACCCCCTAATTTTTCCTCAAAACGCCCTGTTTTTCCTAATTGAAATCTCGGGGGGGGGGGGGGGGGGCTGCCGCCCCCCTGGCGCCACCCCTGGTCCAAACAGCTTGGATAATTGAATCCAAAATGTGTAAATAAAGATGTTTTTGGAGATAGGACCTGAGGGAGAAACATTATAAAATTGAACCATGATTGGTCACCCATCTTAATGCCACAAAACCGGTGTACCTAATGAATTATATTTTAAGATCTTACCTCGAGATTTTGTATCGGACATCGTATCGGGTGCCGATTTGCAAAATCGGCAGAAATCGATCGGCAAAAATATATCAGAGCCTGCCGATTCTCAGCCGATGTACTGAATGAAAGAAAGGGATGAAGTAAAATGGGTATTTTCCAGTTTTTAAAGTAGAAACACGAGACAAGAGCTGCTCAAAAAGTTAACCATATCCTCCAAAATTCCTATTGAAAACTTGTAGGCAAATGTGAACCACATTTTTTTATCAATTATAATCGCCGTTGCCAATTTCTGATTTAAAAAAGTGAACCCAGTGCGATCTTCATTATATGGGGCAAATCATCAGATCGTATCGGTGAATCGGCTGATACTACGAAAAAAAATATCGGCCATCAGTCGGCAGGGGAAACCCTGGATCGGTTAATCTCTCTATATATTTGCATGATAGCATACATAGGAACCTAGTCGGATCTTCTCAAATTGGAAGGATTTGAGATAGGATGGCAGAGCCTTCTGTACTGCTGGCTCCACAGTATCTCGCAGCAACTTCTCCACGTATCCCTCTATGAATGGCCAGAGCTGTTTTACCCATCTGTGGAAAGAAGAACAATTAACCGCACATGAATTTAACAAAAATTAAACATGTAATTGATCATTAATTCCCTGTGCACAGTCAAAAGTATAGGCATCCTTGTGGTTCCGAGGGGGCATAAGCTGTCCCGATGGAAGTGTAAATGGTCCAAAAGCGGCTATTGCATTATTTTTCATCAAAATTTCTGATTTTGCACCTCATTTTTTTTCAACGAGGGCACTCTGCCCTCCTTTCCCCTATTGACCACGTCACTGTACTAAGGCCTCCCCTAAAAATCCAGCTATGGGCTGTACATGAGCAGGACCTTACACATTTTTGTATGGTTCCTGAATAAAACATTCATTTCAAAAGTGTTTTTTTTAACTTGGGTATTTTTATAGGTAAATCTATTCTGAGAACGTGAAGGTTAAAAACTTTAAAGGTGCAACGAGAGATTTGGCAAATAACAGGTGTCCCTAAAACATGTGAAAATTCTGATTTTTTTGCAAATGGTCTAAAGCTTTTCTATCAAATATCCCCATCTGAAATGATTTTGAGAACTGTTTCTTTGATACAAAAATCGTTAAATCTCTAATTTCCTATAAGAACAAAAAAGAAATTCAGCCAATGTTTTCTATTGAAATATAGCATGTACAAATCAACATTTTGTTTTCAATTTTAGTTATTTCTGTAGCCAATAAAAGGTAGGGAATCTGTTGCACGTATAATCTATATAAATCACTACATATCACAGAAAATATGGATGACTTGAAATCTCTTGTTGCACCTTTTAAATCTTTCAATCAAAAAAATGAAATAATGCCTTTAATGCAGACCAAGAGTTCCTGAATTTGCGGATTTCCTTAGGAAATTGCAAGTGCATGGTTTATTTTTTCCCACTTCAAAAAAAGTGAAAAACACAAACAACTGCAACACCACCTGCAGTGCAACAGCAAGTCAAGGGTGAAAACAAGTGAAATAAGGAGCAATTTCCTTTTGAAAAAATTATCATTATAACTTCTGTTGCTTCTGTTGTGCACTGACATTGTTTTCATATGTGCAACATATGTTACATGCCTACAAAATGTCAGGAGCTAACAATCTAATGGATCTATGAAAAACCCATAAAAAGATCAATTTGGTTCTTATTGTGTAACCCATGACTATTTTGGTTACTTTCTTGCAAGACAAGGTTGTTGGAACTGCTTAAGGTGGGATCCCCCAGTACAGGTTTTTTTTCAAGGCCAAAATTTGTATTTTATTTAAATATTTAGCTTGGAACATTGCCTTTCTTTTGCTTCAAATTTGGTAAAAATCGGACATTCCCTCACAAAGTTGTGATTATTTTTGTTCGTCAAAGTCAGCGGCAAAGTCATGAATATCTTATGTATTTCCTTTATTTTTAATTCTTTTGTATTGTATTGTTTTGTGTTGATATTTTGGGGTAATATTTGAGCTTTTTAATATGATTTCTGTAATAATTCTTTTATTTATTGCATCTAATATGCTGAAATACTTTAACCAAAGTGTACTCTACATTTTATGATAATTTGACTTTATGAACTTAATTGGCTTATTAATTATTGTTAATTAGACATTTTTTAACGGACAAAACTTTAAATGCGATTTCCTCAAAACAACGTTTTATGTCGTGTATCCCCGCTTGGGACATGATTACTCAAAAAGTATTAATGGTAGAGCCTCCAAATTTGGACTGAAACTTGCTGAGGTGTAGGGCTTGAAACTGTACTAGAATTAAATAACTTGAACCTTAGGAACATACCTGTTGCCATGGTAACATAAAACAATAATTATTGATTTTTGATTTTGACTTTGACCTTTCAGGTGACCCCCCCAAATGTCAGTCAATTTTTATAATTCTAGTACAGAATCAAGCTCTGTCTCTACACAGCAATTTAGTTTATAGTTCATTCCAATAGAGCATTTAGTTTTTGAGTAATCATGTCCCAACCGTCTCTACCTTCAAATTTTACCAAATTCAATATGAGCGCTGTTGCCATGGCAACGGGTCACATGACCAACTTTGTTACGCATATTTAGAGAGAGTAATGTCCAAGGTATATATTAAATCTAATAATGGCAAACTACATTTAAAGAACTTTAATGTACATGCATTAAGATCATGACCCTCCAAAAGTGGGGGATACCACCTTAAACCTCATGTAGTCTTAGGCTGGTATTCTGAAAGGGAGACTAGACCTGGATTTAAACCAGGGTTAGTCCTACATGAGTGGACCTTCTTTTTCCTTTCAAACTACTGTGAAAGTTAAATATAACGGGTGAGAAAATTCCTCATGGATGGGCCAAAATGTTTGGCCCCATCCATGAGGTATTTTCTCACCCAATTACAGCACATTTTTAGAGAAGTTGGAAGGAAAAAGGTCCGGGATTAAACCTCACCTTCCAAAGGAGTTGAAACCACATCAAAAGGAGGTAAGAAAATTCAATGGGACTACTGGGACATTTCCAAAACAATGCTTGATGGGATTAGGACATCATGATATTTTGGATAAACCGTATGTGGCAGCCTTCAAGTTTGGGTACTGCCCAAAAACACTTTGTGAAGGCTAATGTCCATCAGGTGTGCACACGCACATGTATACGCACACATGCGTACACACATATGCACGCACACAAATACAAAACACATATTCTGAAAACAATGTAGAATTTTGGAACACCGCCAGCACTTATTCCATCTGGATATACTTCATGTTCAATAATTGAACAAGAGCAATTAATGTTCAAATCAACTGAACACATGCAGGTGGTAACCAGTCTGGCCTGAGTGCCAGATCTGATATTATTGCCAAATCATGCGCCAGAACTACAGTCTCCAAAGAAGAATCGTGGCCAGCGTATTAGATATCCGCTGCGTACATAAAGCGTTCAGCATAAGACACAGCATTCCTGCTTGCGTCGCGTTAGCGCAAATATGCCCATACATTACTGCGTTGCTACGTGCGTACCAAGTGTTCCACGCTGCCCACGATTTATTTGCGGTAATTGTAGTAGCTTGTTGCCAGACAGGGGAATGTGTCTCAAATCAATCCTACATTGCCTTACACAAACATAAAATCATACTGTGACTCCATATTGACATTCCAAAGAGGGGGAGGGGGAATGTTAATCAGACTGACACTCTTGCCTCCTGGCAATCTGCCTTGATACAACTTTCCATTCACTTTTGTGCAACTGACTTTTGGGAGTTAAATTCCTCTAGAAAAGTACTTTTTATGAACGTTTATACAAATAAAGATCAGAAAGGTTATAAAGGTGCATTTTGTGATTTCAGCACCTTCTGTTTTATTCACTGTTCACTAGATATCCTTGAGAAAAGCTTATTCACAAAATTTGAGTTGATTCCGATCTTACGGTTTTGTGTTATGAGCAATTGCTTGTTTCCTACGCTCCCATAGGCCACTGTGCTGTAATTTCTGTCTGTTTGCAGACAGAAAATACAAAATTGTGAATTTCTTACAGATATGATCGAATTTGCATGTAAGATTTGGTACGCATGGATTACTAAGGCTAACATGATATGAAAAACTCAACTTTTTTAGGTAATTGGGAGGGGGAATGAGGTTGTGGATCACGAAGTGTCCCTTTAAGTTTTGGAAAGTATGGTATTCATATAAAATTTTTCTTTATTTTAATAGGAATAATTTGAAATTTTTATTTAGATCTGAAACTATATTTAAATAAAATTGCCGCTGATCATGAATGTCCTTTGTGGTGAATGTTGTATTTGAGAAAATGAGCAAAATAACAGCAACATTATTGTTCTTATAAGTTGTAAAGTTTCAACCCATTAAAGGCCGACTCAGAGATTTCAAAATATAATTTTTTGGTGTAATAATTAAAAATAGTCACCTAGAACTAGAGATAGTAACCTCAAATGCACAATTCCAAAGTTTGAGATGAGTTGGATATTTCGTTTTGATGCAGTAAACATTTATGTATAGTATTGCGTGCCATAGGATAATGTGTATAACATAAATTCCGCATCTGGAATTTTATTATACAAAGTTGTGATTTTCTATATGAAAGACTTAGATTCGAGCTTAGCTATTTCACACAGTGATTAGTATATATGGAGAAGCACTGTGTACATGCAAAAACACAATTTGTTTGAAAATAGAGGGCGCCCTCCTCGGGAAATCTCTGAGTCAGCCTTTAAATGTTTCATTTTTGTCATGTTTGGTAGAGAGAGCCAGGAAGATTTTATAAAGTGAGAGGGAGTAAACAGGAAAAAAGGGAAAATGAGGAATGGCTGTGAGAGAAGATTGTGTGTAAAGGTGCCCCAACCGATTACAATTTACAATTTTCTGTGGTTCATTGGAAAGGCCATCAGTATGTGTGATCAACAATATAGAAATATTGCAACTATGTTTGAACATAGTTTTAGTGTCACTGAAACAGAGTATGACAGTTTATTTGCCCGACTCCTGATTTTACAAGCAGTTGGGGGTGAATTTGTAACCTTGCATATTTAAAAGTTTATCTTTAATGTACTAACTTCAATCTGAAACAAATAGGCCAAAAAAATGAAGCCATTATACTATTGAAAATAAAAATGCAAAACAATTCTGTTGCTGTAGCTGTTTTATTCTATCAAGTCAAACCGAAAGTGAATTCCACCACAAATATTTGAACTACTACTGCAGATCAAGACTGGTGAGGTTGCCATAATGGAGCAAAATTGTTTACAGCTGGTCTTACGCCCCACCTTTCATCATAGCAAGGCCTATCAAAGACACTCCACATAGAAAGAATGTTTCATATACTAATTTTTCACCTGACCACATCAGATTAGAACTCATTACCAGAAGATATAGTAAATATTGATAACACTGAGCTATTCAAGTTAGCAGTAACAAAGCACCTCAAGAAAGTAACATAAAAAAGCAACTAGGGTTGCACAACATGGCCTTTTTAGTAGTCGACCAGTCGCCCTCTAAATAGTCGCGACTACGACTATTGGCGACTATCAAAATGTCAAAATTCTTGCGAAGTAAGCGTATTTCATTTGTTCAGAATACACGTAAAACCATGCACTGTTTGTATAGTATTATTCGCAAGTTTTTTTGTAGTTGTGGTGCTCCTAGTCAATGAAGGATCAATCACTAAAACTACAACATATACATAGCAATGGCCATTTTTTCCATGTAAATTTGATAGCCGCCCGTCGTGAAATACGGGAAACTTTTTATAATGCGACATTTATGAATGAAATCTAAACATGTTAATCATCAGAGGGCCTAAATTGATATGGAAGCTAAGATGTCATAAATGATAACCCTGGTAACTTGGAAAAAAAATATTATTCGTAGCATTACAACACCCCAAAGCGTCCGGCATTACATTTAGTGCAGTTAAAACAGACGTTTTGTGCATGCGATAATGACTTCCGATGTGTATGTAGTATCCACTGCAATAATACCAAATAGTCACCTATTGCGCAACAAATGTCGTAGTCCCGACTATGGCCAATAGTCGTGACTACCGACTATAGTCGACTTATTCGTGCACCCTAAAAGCAACATCCATATTTCTGTTGATATGTAAGTTCCGGACGGAGTGTTGCAGAGAGATCCAGAAGACAGAAAAGGTATATATATGGCACTTTTTAGACATCGCGTCACATTCAACTGTTTAATTTACTAATTAATATCTAATCACATGTCCTAAAATGTGGAAATGAGATGAATGATCACAATGCAATTTCCACAGTCCATAATAAACCCAATCTTATAAAAAACTTTTTTAAAAAATGACAACCATTGTTTTTTAACGTTTTAAATTATTTTTGTATATGGTGAATGTAACTTAAGGGTTAAAACATGCAAGTTAAATATTCAATTTTGCTTATTTGAACCATAACCATGGCAACCTACCACAGAACATTCAAATCCCCAATATCCCAGGTGAAGTCTGGGTTGTACATATAACTAAATACTTTTCCTTTCCTTGACATGGGTTAACCTTTTTACCTTGACATGAGTCTGACATTTTTACCTTAGCATATTAGTCTGGGACATAATCTCACTTAACAATCAGAACATTCCAAAATAATCAGATTTTGTTAAACTTTACATCTGCAGTATATTATTTGAAAAAAGAGCACAACAGTTTGCAGAATTTTGAAAAATTAAGATCCACTAAATTCTCTAACACAATATAATAATCTCTTATTATATATAAGCTCAATATACGGGTCTACATTGGTTGCCAAATGCACGGCTGTCGCCGTGTCGCGATTTTAGCGCACTTGGAGTGTCGCGATTCACTTTTTTAGCCCCAGCTCAACGTGTCGCGTGTCGATCTGTATATTGTGTGCCACATCGATGTCGATATTTATTGGCATCACACATGTCGCATGTGGTTTTCCTGCCTACAATGGGTTCCAGGAAAATACGCATTTAGAGCGCTATTGGCCCGATTTGGTTGGCAACCGCACTGTTTTTTAGAGTATGATAAATTACATTATTTACTCCAATTTGAGCTGAAAATGGGGAGAATAAGTTAGAATCAGTTGCGATAAAATCCCGGGATAAACTTTAACTTAGCACAATCGTCACATGTAACATTATCGGAAACATACCGGTTTTATACGTACAGTACCTCTCTGGTTGTTAGGAATTCCTCTTGCATCGCCGTCTTATTAAAAAAACACGTTGTGCATGGCATTAATAATTAATCATCGCCAGTCTTTGGAGCTATTTATTGGGTACATTTGAATAATGTCTGACAATGTTTAGATCCTAAGAGCCTTAAACCAGGCGTTTGTGTAAAGGAAACGAGCAACAAACAAGTTGCGAATGTGCACACTGGCGATTAGTCCAAGTGCTAAGCACGAAAACAAATGCTACAACATTAGACTAACAATCTACGTTTGGTTTTGAACAATTTTTAAAGTTTGTTTTTTCAATTCAGTGTGTCAATATTATAGCGCTGAGAAAAAATACGTCGAAATAAAATTGGATATTTATATCAGAAATGTTTAGCACACATCTGTAAATAACTGTCTTCAATGCACGTGCCCGCGGATTGATTTTGTGTTGCTAATTTGCCATTTGTTGGGGGCGGCCGGTAACTCTTCTCGGCTGTCATTTACATGCTATTTCCGTTATAGGTGTAGGAATATGCGAGTAGACCAACCCGACATTCGCAATGAGGTATTGTTGACAAACAATTTGCAGCGGAGGGGGATTTCCCGGAGAATTTTGCATCATATTTATCGTCGCGGGATTCCCAACAATCCCTAGCACGATCAAATAGGTAAAACAAGTTGTAAATAAACATGACCAAACAGAGTTCAATCTAAAGTCTCTATTTTTGTTTGGTCTATTCACGTATTCTTAATCCACATAATTATTATTGCGTAAGTAATAGCCACGATTAAAGAGGATTGTACAAATTTTTTCTCATCAGGCTGGAGTTTACACCCGTGTATTGAATGGAACATCAAGCATCATATGTTAATTGAATAAACAAACAGTCAATAATTTAAAATAAGTCAAATTATGGTTAAAAAAATCATTTAAAAATACAAAACCTGATTTTGACACTTCAATAAAGATAATGTGTTTTAATTGCTCAATTTGTCATTTTCATATGAACAACTGAAAAGAGAAATCATGGCGGCGGGCGGCGCTGCTGCTGGGAAGCGCGCAGTGCGGAATTGATACAACAATTTCATTTACCGAGATGAATTATTAACCCGCTTATGAAAAAAATGCTAACACATATTGTACTGATAATGTCTTGAGGAATTAGTAAAACTAAAAAAAGACTCCTCCTGGCCGCCCGGGAAGAAATCGCGCTTTGGAAGGTCTTTTTCGTACGTTCCTTATGACTGTTCTATAGCTTGTAAGTTGTTTCCCACAAGTTGGATGTCGCGTGTCAAAGCATACTGAAGTTATGAAAGTCGTACGTCGTTTTTAATTTCCCCTCCCCAAAAGTCGCGTGTGAACGATAACATAATTTTTGGAAAAAATGGTCCGTCGCTCGATGAGAGACTGCGTGTCGAAAGTTCGCGTGGATAAGAAAGGCCGTGTCGGCGCTGTCGCGCGGGTCGATTTTTACCCATTTAGAACCCCAATATAACCAAAAAACCGTGCAAGCAATGTGTTTTGGCCTCTTCAGGAATAACAATGTTGTGTGGTTGGGTAACTTTTTCTGAAAAAGGAGCATTGTGCTCTAAAATGTTAAATCAAACACAGAGTAGCACATATAATAAAGGCTAGTTTCCTGTGCTGTCTATACCCTTACAAAGAGATGTTGCAGGATATGTGAAAGCCAAGGTGTTTTGAGACCAATCCATAATGCATTGCAATTTTGCCTAATCGGTACTGTACAAACACGCATGTCAGTACTGGGATAAAAAGTGTACTAGAAGCTAGAGGACCACAACACATTTCATGATCATGTTTTAAAAATCCCTAAGCACTAACATTGGGGGGAAAAATGAGTGTTAAAAGTCAAGGGTTTTTTAGTTTAAGATAGGAATTTTGGTGGGATCACATGACCCTATGAGGTGAAATTTCCCAAAACTGGTGCATTGTGGGATTGGCTCAACACCCGCTGGGGTTTGAAAGCTTGGTTTCCAAGCCAATGACCTATACCTCCGCTGTTTTTATCATTAACATGCATAACCCCATTTCTTAACATAGCACTGTTTTTTGAAAGCTGTGCAAAATGTGCTTTGGAATGATGGATTCCAAGTCCATCATTTGGACACAAGTGTATGAAGGTTGTAATTATGGTAATTGATGCCAGCAAGAGAACACATGCTTATGTAGTTTCTCTAATTAATTACTGTATAAGGGAAATTTCTGTGTACAAATATTTTCACAATTTTTAACAGTTTTGCCAATGTTGCGAGAATTAAATTTCATGGTATTGCCATCATGCAATACAAATCTATTGGAAAACATGGTTTGGGGGCCAAAAGATGTGATTTTAAAATTTAAATTTAAATTAGTAGAATCCTAAGCTAAATACCAGTTTCCTGATGTTTACAAAACAAATGAAAGGTCAACCATTTTCAAGGAAAACAAATCAACTTCTCAAATAAAATACCAAAACTGTGGGTGGGGTCCAGGGCCTGCTTTTAGTGTCCCTAGTGGTCCTTGATCTTGAAAATGGTACACAACACCTTCTTGCATGTTTAAAAATACTGCAAGTAAACTTGCTCATCCCCCCCTGGCAAGATGGCAGTCTAGAACATGAACTCAGATGAACCTTTACCCTTTGTCCATGACCTCTGACATATCCACATATGAGGAAACCCCTATTGCACCTTAACAACCCCAAGTCCGGTTTAAATCTGACTTAAACTTTTCAAAGGAGACGCAAAAACGAAAACCTAACCAAAACCTAACCAAACTGGAACAACACACACACACACACATACATACACATAGACATTCGCACCCTCGCAAGATCCCCCTCTGCTTTTTCAAGCACGGGATAAAAATTATATTTCACATTGATTATTAACCTCAAAAAGTATTTTCATTTTTTTAGTTTCGCTGCACCCACTTGTATAGTCTGCACATCACATGTGGCGCACCCACCACTTTTGCAAAAGCTATGCCTGTGTTATAGCCTACAGAACCTACCAGGGTTTAAAAAGTTCATGTTTAAGAGTAATAAATACATATTCCTTGACTGTACAATCCAACAAGCCTATTGAGTGCACTTCCATTCACAAGTGTTTCGATCACTGGCAGCCACAAACCAATAAAGGTGATATTACTGAGAACCCTGTTCAGCCACTCTATCCCATAAGTCATAATATTTGGATACAATAAAACACGCTCAATTTGCAGACAATAAGTCTTTAACACATACATCTACTGCACACTCATTTTTGCCGTAGACTTATTTTCAAATAATTTTGCCAATCAAATATCAAATATAAAGACACAACAAATTCAAATTTTTATATTTGCTAGCAATTCAAATAATGGGCCACAAATGCATTTGAATCCTCAGACACAAAACATATTTTAAGCAGTGTGTTATGCAGTTTTGGAAAAACACACAATCCTTAAATGTGGTGGGTTGTGTGGTTAGCAAATGCATTTTACTATGAGCCTAATAGAACATTTTGCAAAGGTAATTTGAGGTAAAATAAGAAACTAGAATTCGCGGTTCTCGGCTTTCGCGGCTCTATATATTCAAAAGAATAAGCGTGGCCCGCCCCATGACCTTTGACCCTGGCACGTGACCTTTGATCTCATCAACATATGAGGGATCGCATGGTGCACCTATGACAAAAGTTTGGTTCCAATTGAACTTCAAGTTTTCAATTTAGATCAATTTACATTTTTATCCCATTTTTCAACTTGACCTCACATGACCTTTGACCTTTCAACATGACCTTTGACCTCATCAACATATGAGGGATCGCATGGTGCACCTATGACAAAAGTTTGGTTCCAATCAGTGGCGTAGCTAGCATGTTTGGGGCCCGTGGACAAAACACCAACCGGGGCCCTTAGGTTAGCACGATTCATTTGCTTCTTCAAAAGCAGTGGCCGACTTTTTGCCACACTTTTTATTTTATCATTTTCATTTTTTTAACCAAGGCCACCGGCTTATAATGCAAGTGGCCTATGTAAAAGACACAATGATAAAATATAGGCAGTGCATGACGAATCGTGCTACCCCTAGCTATGCTTGAATTCTTGGATCAAATTTCAAACAGTCATAGTCACTTCGCCCATTTAGCATCGCAACCCCTCGCCTAACAACACGCAACCACAACACAAGTCTGAAGCACAACATTTTTATTAGTAACAATTGGAATCAATGTAACTTAACAATAAGATGTTGCTAAAATGTTTATGACCAAAACAATAACATATTTTGCGTTCTTTTTGCGTTCTTCCTTCTAATTTGCCCTAATAACGTAACATTTCTAATGCAAATTTTAGATTCAAAATTGAAGCTGTTCGAACGGAACCTTGGACCAACAGATATCATTCACGTGGGCCATTTAAACAGAATATTACTCAATAATACCTCTGAATGCAAATGAATGAACAAGAGCTAACTTAATACCTTGAGAGGCCCGCCATCCAACATCTTGAAGAATTTCAATTTTTGAAGTTACGTTGTTAGAGATGACTAGACTCTTGCTCTCTCTTCCTCCAATCTCTCAGGTCCTCCCCGGGGCCCAATTCCCCTTTTATGCAGAAACTAGTGTTAGACTTTAGAGACATGGTCCAATCGGTATAAAACCCTTTCCCAGATACCCCCAATTTTGGATTGAAGAAAGTTATATTACGTTCTCATTTACCATTTGAAATCTTAGGGCTCACAGGCTGGTTTCGCACTTTGGATGTAATGCCGCGACACCTGTAGCCCCCCTTTCGTTCGGTCGAACCCATATAAATTTTAACACAAAGCTCTTTGGGAATTACAACATCATGTGTTTAGCTCTCAAGATTGATTGAAATATCGACGCGAAACTTTACAGATGTGGTTTTGGGTGAAAGCCATCCTATCAAGATGAAACCTTTATATATTTAAACCGGGTCATCCGCCTTAATGCATAGCATTCAAGTTGGATGTTGCCATGTCAAAGACGGAAAGGGGTGGGTCCAAAAAGAGGAAAACAAAAGTCATCTTGGGGCTCAAACCCTTGTCAAGTGATTCCACGATACAACGAAAGTATGCTTTAGTCTTCAAAGGCCCCCTCCAGGCCTTTTCTCCAAGGCTTGTTTTTCTTTAGAACTTTCGGGGCCCCCAATTCCTCATTCTAGAAAAAACTAATTTGCTAGGCATGGTAGCAGCAGGTTCAGAATTTGCCATTGGGGCACAAATTATAGCCAGAACCCGGGGGGGGGGGCCACTCACGTGTACAATGTTGTAAAGCACGCGCGTGAATTGACTTTCAAAAATGACCCTAAGCTGGATTCCAAACCTTCGTCAAACCGACCCTAAACCAAGTATTTTACCCAAGCAAAGATTACCCTAAACGAGGATTCGGACTTAAAAATATACCAAAAAACAAGGATTTTACCCAACATAGATGACCGAGCGAGGACGTGGATGAAATAGGCCTATATTACCCAAAACAAGATTGATAATGCTCAAACACCCTAAAGGAGGAGTGCTTTGAAATATATCACCTACCTAAGGATGACATTGCAACTGGACCAGGGGAATCTTACTTTGACAATTGTGGACCGAAATAGCTATTTGGGTCCAGGCAATTGCTCACACCCATCGATTACACAGAAAACACCGTGAGCCAAAATAACCGGGAACCATCCAAAAACAGCTGTCAACACATCATAGTGTCACTTTTCTTTGTAAAAATCACTAATTTTGACATTTTAAACCAAAAAGCTAAATTGAGGTCAGGCATGCTCATCAATTATATGTACACAAGAGCCGAAAAACACGGGCACCATCAGAAATCGTCTGGGAAAAACCATCCAAGGTACTCCACTTTTTTGTTTAGGCATTATTATTAACACTGTTGCCGACCAAATAGCCAAATCGGGTTTCGGGCAATGCTTTAATACCAATGAAATAGAAAGGAACCGAAAACACCGGAAACCACTAAAAAAAAATTCTAGGAACCATTCCAAAGTAGTGTCACTTTTGTTTAAAAATTGTTATGATCGACCATTTTGAAACTCTAAAATAGTGATTTGTATGCCAGGCCCCAATGCTCATCAAAAACTATTGAAACCCAAAGAAGACGAAAACACAGGAACCATCCAGAAACCATCCAAAGTTATCTTTTGTTTACAAAATCATTATTTTGACCCAATTTATATTTTTGACAAAATTTTTTTTTTTTTGTTGTTTAAAAGCCCATTAAAAAATCATTGCTTAATGAAGTAGGTAGTTTTTAAATGTGGATTTATAGTTGAGCATCATTTTCTACTGATTATCATGGGTTATTACATTATGTTTTTATCGTATTTTCTAATATTTGATTGACCCGCTAATTAATTAGTAACGCAATAGCCAATAACAAAATCCGAAATCGGGAAAGGAACCAATCGAAACGAGCTCACCAAACCACCGCTCAAGTTGTGAACACAGTAGCCTTTCTCACGCCGAAGTTGGCCGGGGCCGGGTTACGCAAATGGAAAAGTGACGAGGGCCTGGGTATGTCCAGGGATATATCGGCGTAAAGATGGCTTGATGATGAATCTTTGATATCAATCGTGCTTGCAATTATAACAATTATTCTGGAGTATACAAAAGTGAAAAAAAAAATACGAGCACTATTTGCGACAATTTTAAGCTGATGTAGTTATCGACGGACGCACTAATTCATCTGTTGAATACGGTACTTCGGGGTTATAAAATAAACGCCAGACATGCAGATGACGTCCGATCTCGGCTCCGAAACCCGAAACAGGTCAAAATCGGCCGACAACAAAGGTGTGTAAAATTGTTAAAATCGCTGTATTATGCCAATTTAAGTAATGAATTTCACCGCTAGGTTGGATTCATTTACCGAGTACCTTAAGCGAGGATAGTCCTATTAAAAAAAACACCCTTCTTGTGCCTAAATCAGCTATTTGGAGACCCAAACGCGGATTTCGCGCGGATCGCGTTTTGCCATTTCAAAAGCACCCTAAATCCGTGTTTTCTTTACGCGGGTGCTTACAAGTATTATTTCGAGGGCCCCCCCGGGGCCCAGAAGGGATCCACAATTAAGTACAGAATAACAACCCACCGAGGGGCCCATAATAAGGGCACTGATCCAGTGCTCTTAGATTTGGGTACTCTAGGGGCCTGGAAATGGCCCATTGTAATTTAATGCACGATATGCTTATATTGACATTACGATAAAATAAATAAATACTAAATGTCGACATTTATATAGCGCCTTTCACATGTATCAAAGCGCTTACATTTATTACGTTGCCACTAGAAACAGTCAGCTGCCTTACAAATGCCCAAGGCATACTATACCTTTGGGCGGCGCCTTCAATGGACAACATTCCTAACAGCTCCCATTTAGCACCTGGGTGGAGAGAAGGCAAGCGAGGTAAAGTGCCTTGCCAAATGTGGCACAACAACATTGGCCATAGCGGGACTCGAACCCAAGACCTTTGGATCATCAGGCGGTCGTTATATCCACTGGACCACATGTGACCTCGTAGCCCTCTCGGGTATCAGTATCAAATGCAGACTGGCTAACATTAAGATAAGGCCTCTCGCATATCGGAACATCAGGCAGGCTAGAAGGGCCCGGAATTAATAAAATACAGGCGTGTAGCATAGGCCCTGTTTTTGAAAATTGCCAATCTTATCATTTTTTCTTCTCCTCCCTCCTTTTTTTGCTCTTTCTTTGTTTTCTGTCTTTTTCTCTTTCTCCCCTTCTATCCTTTTTTCCTCCAATTCTTGGGGCCCCTAACTTCGGGGCCCGTGGGGACCTTGTCCACCCTGTCCCTATGGGAGAGCTAGCCCCTGGTTCCAATTGAAGTAAACTTTTCAATTTGAGAGGTCAATTTAAAAAAAAAACTTAACAATTTGTGGCAAACCATACCACACACATACACACACACATAAAACCACACGCACAACGGATGCTAAGTGGTCCTGCCAGCTATATAGCTGGCGGCCCACAATAAAGGCTTTAAGGCCTTACCCATTATATTTTGAAAGTTTTTCCAACCTCGGGCAATTTTAACCCATAAAATGATGCTGCATACCTTAATAAAGTTCAAATTCAATTATATTGGTCACAAATTCCGAGAAAACAGAATTTGGCGGATAAAAAAAATAAAAAATAGAGACCAGCGGTCCCAAATAGGTTGTTCGATTATGTGGTAACGAAGAATTTGAGAGAAATATAATGACACTAAGTGAACCCTGAAGGACATTTGACCTAATCTGTACCCCTCATAAGCCCCCTTGTCTCAATGTATAAGACAGAAAGCACAATAATGGGACCAAAAACTTACCAGAGGGCAAAAAAAAAAATAGAATTTTTCATTGAAATTATTTATATGTGTATTTAAAATTTATAATTCATTGAACCAAATGACTTCTCTTCTTAAATCATTTCTTTGCAGTTGAAATAGCATAAAAAGTGGATGTTTTGTGAAACCAAAAACTGGACGCGGCATAAGGCTTTGCTAAATTGACCTTTTTTTTGAAGCAAACTGGTAATGTGATAATTTGACAGACTGTGCTATTGTGACATAATATTTGACATTTTACTGCTAATGTGACACAAATGTACAGAATGAAAAGTATTATTTAAAATGATTATGCATCTTGTTTCTTTTTAGTATTTTATTGCAATTAGTATTTCTTCTCAGAAAACAAAGGGACAAGTAAAAAGTTAAACAACATGCTTGAAGACAGCTGATTAATAGTTGCTAATGTGACAGTATTTCATTGATGGATTGCTGTCACATTAGCACACTTTTTCTTGGCATGCCAAAAGAAAATGAAATCCTTTCTTTTAACATCCATGCATGTAAACCCTCACAATGTATGTTTCTAATGTAAAATTAAGTAAAATATTCAGAAATTCTACTTATAAATGCAATTTGACAGACTTCTGTGCTATTGTGACATAATATTTGACATTTTACTGCTAATGTGATGTAAATGTGCAGAATGATAAAGTATTTTTCTTTGTCGCTAAAATGATGATATATCATGTTTCTTTTTAATATTTATTGCAAATAGTATTTCTTCTCAGAAAACAAAGGGACAAGTAAAAAGTTAAACAACATGCTTGAAGACAGCTGATTAATATTTGCTAATGTGACAGTATTTCATTGATGGATTGCTGTCACATTAGCACAAACTTTTTCTTGGCATGCCAAAAGAAAATGAAATCCTTTCTTTTAACATCCATGTATGTAAACCCTCACAATGCATGTTTCTAGTATACAATAAAGCAAAATATTGAAAAATTCTACTTATAAATGCAGCTTAATCAGTTTCTAGAATGCTAATTTTTATTTGGTAACTTTTGTCCGTCCAATTTGACGGAAATTTAGCAGGAATTTCTCGGTAACATTTATTAAAAGTTTCAGAACCCAATGAAATCATCTCCAGTATACGTGTACATGTCTGGTCACATGTAAAAACATCAAGTTTGTGGATTCAGTAATTTATAAATATTTACCAACAACTTTAATTTTTGCTATGGTGATCGACGGTACCCATTATTGTGCTTTCTGTCATAAGCATACCAAGTATGAACTTGATTTATCACTGAACTAAAAGGCTAGACAACATTTTAACCAAAAGTGTATGCTAAAAGTAGCTTAAAATTTGACCCCAGGTACACACACAGAAAGACACACACACGAACCATGCAGCCATAAGGCCATTATATCAGATGACCTAAAAATCATGAAAAAGTTATGTACACAAAAGTTATTGCTCACTCAATATCATCATGTGCAATCAAACTGTACTGGTGCAAATTCAAATTTTCTTTGCCAGGAACTAGAAGGAATGTTATCAATTCTTTACAGTTTGGGCTTTAAAATTTGACAATTTTCCCTATTCGAAACACATGCCCCAAAATGACCATTTAGAGTTTCACACCAGATAATGTCAGCCCTCTGCAGCCATTTGAACCCAAAGCTAAAAACATGGCCACTTTCTCAAGCCCGCCATGTGCGTGCAGTCATGCATTGAAATGACTACAGCATATGGATTTTTTCTATCAATAGAACAGTCAAAGCATATCCAGGCAAATCCAGGCTCTTCCAAAATTAGCTACTTCCCTCCCCTTTTTCAGAGTCAATTCTGTCTATTTGTATCGTACACGTAATGTATACAATTTGTACATGCTGATCATTTTCATGAGTATATATTTTTGTGTTGACCTTACAATTGCACTTATTATAGTAATGGGGAAATTTGAGAGCCAATAAAAAAAGTAATGTACTATTCAAATTGATGCCAAAAAGCAAACAGCTTCTACTAATGTTCGAGCTTGCTAATATATAAATGTCTAAATTGTGAAAATAACCCTCCCACACTCAATGCAGTAGTACAAACGACCTTGGCATTTAAACACATGCCATATGTTTCACTTAAACATTTGTAAATAATGCATTATTTAATCTATATCGAAAATAGAATTCTTATTACGCTCTTTGGATCTCCTTTTTGTAAACTGAATATTGTTAGTGTATTACTTTGCGTGTGAGATTACATTTTATACTACATGTACTAGTACATATTTGTTGTAATAAAAAAATATTTAATCATTTGAAGGTGGGTGACCCGATCATTGTCCGATTTTTCAATATGGTGCTTTCTCCCTCATTTTGAAGCATTTTACCAAAAATTACCTAATTACAAATTTTGAATTAAATCAGTCCAGCCTTTTGGAAAGTAGGAGCAAAAACGTGTACTAAATTGGCCTATAGGGTAGTGTGTATGTGTTAATTAATGTGGCCGGCCACATTTGGAGATGTTTTGGGCCTTAAATTTCACTGGGATAATGAAGAAAAATATGATCTATCTTCTGATGGAGTAAAGTGTGGCCGGGGGACAAGGTTGTCGATCAGGTCACCCACCTTTAATACAATCTACAGGCAACTTACCTTGTTCAACCATTCTGCTCTTTCTGTATCTGGAAAGTATACCTGTGAAGATAAAACGAAACAGAAACAAAAAAGTAAAATTGGGAAATAAATACAGATATTCATGTTTTAAACCAGACCTGGGGAGGAGGGGGAAATTCATAATTTCTCTTCCTCCTTTTTTTCCTTCCTCTCTCATTCACACTCTCCATATCTCCCTTTCCTAATTCCTCCCGCGCAATTTTGCTTGTGATCGGGACATTTGTTGCACTTACCGGGAAATTGTCCCCTCAGACCCACCGGGCTGGCTAGCACTGCATTAGCCAGGATTTTGGCGATGGGGGGGGGGTTGGCATGGATTGTGAATGAATTCCAACCACATGTAATTAATCAACAAAAAAATTCGGTGAGCGAAGCGAAACCAGTTGATCAGATATCTTGATGCCGCCTCAAATATGCAATTTAATTTTTTTTTTTTTTTTTTAAGGTTTTGTTGTTTTTTTGATATTTTTGCTTGGTTTGTTTTTGTAATATTTTTTTAATTTGGAAATTATTAGGCAGTTTTTTCTCCATTTGGAGAGGATTATTCGAATTTTTTATCAACTTTTTTTTTTCTGAACATCAAAAGTATGTCCTCAATCCCACAACAGATGTGTTAGAGAATTTCTCACGAAGCTGTCTCCTAAATCAAAAACATGCAGTGGCTGCAAGTCCCACGCGCCCTGATAGCAATTGGTAACGAATGGAAGGAATAACCATAGAAAACGATCCCTCGGAGAGCGCTCCGCAGTTAAGGGGCTTTGGTGTTCCAGAATTTACATTATGTATTTACACGGTGTGATAAGAATCTGAAATAAAAAAATGGGTCACCAAACTTTGTTTTTGAGGCTATAGCCAACACAAAAGGTATGTTGTCAACTTTTAAACCACGAAAGTCTATGGGAAAAGTCAAAATTTTGAGTTTGGATCGCCTAAAAATAAAACTTCTCGATAAAATTTGGTTAATTTCTAAATATGTTGAGATCCCAATGTGGCTCTTCAAAATTTTGAAATAAAAATGAGGGTCACCAACTTACTTTTCCATTACAAGCTGAAAACCACTGAAATTGAACACTTTTCAAATTGGGCGTCTTGTTGGGCGGCAGGAAAAAGCCGCGCGCCCACATTCGGCATGCAGACAAAGCAGCGAACACGCAGAAATGCAGGCGTAGAGATGCGCAATTTTGTTATATAAACGCAAAACAAAAACACACAAGTTATCCTGGGATCTGGGGGCATGATACCTTCGCCACTTCAAAACTAAAATTCTTCCATTTGTCCATGAATGGGCTCTAAACAGAATGCAGAGGTGCTAAGCACGCTTGACGCCTGTAAACAAATCACACAGCAAACTCGCTTAAAAAATTTGTATTGATATGGGGTCCACTCCAGATACCAGACTGGTCAGAGACAATCCCTCTAGCTAAACCAAACTTCAGAAACCTAGAGAAATAAAAATTAACAGTGAATAATTTAGGGATACAATTAGCCCACAAAATAATATAATTGAATGTATGCCAAAGAGTCTCTGATAATAGTTTACCAGAGTGATTCAATAATTTTCATTAATGCTAATTAGTTTTTTTCAATAAAATAAATATCGTTTCTGTTCACACAAACACACATTGTCAGAATAACTCTGCCACTAATTTGGCATCATATTCATTTTCCTCCCACCTGAGACCTCACAATTTTTGTGTATATAAAGAGTGTGGTCTACCTTACGTTTCATCATCAAAATCTTTTAGCGTAATATTCACCCAAAATTTGTTTGTAATTTAAAATTATGTTTGACCCGTGTGTAGTTTCTTTATTTCATGGCTTTAAATGGAACACGTTTAAACTATGAAGCGATAGTGGAGTATACATCGGGCTTACAGATGCACTGAGGAGTGGCGTAAATTTTTTTGACATTGGGGGGGATGGGTTGATGAAATTTATGAATGAACGGGGTTTACTTAAAAAGATCCATACTAGCACATGTGCGCACGAAGCGGCTAAAAAATTTTGCCATTAGAAGCTAAATGTTCAATGTAATGTCTTTATACTCAGTTGCTTATTTTTTATTTTGTCTGTGTTTTAGTATTTTTATCTTATGTTAATGTCTGTATAAGTTCATCCTGTACAATGTGTATAATAGCAGGGCCTCCTTGGAAATAAGTGCTCTTGTCACTGAAGGGCTACCCTGCCTAAAGAAAGTTTAAATATAAATAACTACCACTATGGCACTGAGGTCGTTAGCTTGAAAAGACCAGCTCATCCCAAAACAATACATGGCACTTAATAAGTGGGTACTTGATGTCAATGAAAGCAATTTGAATAGCTTTTATTTCTATGGCAATAGGGTGTGCAGTGATGCATGCAACATCATAAAATTGGTCTGGTATGTTATTTTCAATGCAGCTGAACCATGAAGGCCGTCACATCATGGAAGAGATCATTGTTACTCCTTAACCCTAACGCGGCCGAGAGGCATTGAAAGCCAACGAAAACGTGGTACCGGTCGGAAAATGCGTTTCGTTGCATCTGGGCCGTCAACAACTATTTTTGGTCGCGCAAATGACTCTCATTGTTTTTTTTTTTTTTTTTTTTATGTGTTTAGTATTTTTTATCTTATGTTAATGTCTGTATAAGTTCATTCTGTACAATGTGTATATATGCAGGGCCTCCTTGGAAATCAGTGCTCTTGTCACTGAAGGGGCTACCCTGCCTAAAGAAAGTTTAAATAAATAAATACCCCTATGGCACTGAGGTTGTTAGCTTGAAAAGACCAGCTCATCCCAAAACAATACATGGCACTTAATAAGTGGGTACTTGATGTCAGTGAAAGCAATTTGAATAGCTTTTATTTCTATGGCAATAGGGTGTGCAGTGATGCATGCAACATCATAAAATTGGTCTGGTATGTTATTTTCAATGCAGCTGAACCATGAAGGCCGTCGCATCATGGAAGAGATCATTGTTACTCCTTAATGTAATTTCTGTACAAAATGATCAATAGAAAGCTGTATGGACATGTATAGAGTTGAATGGATTTTGCAGGCTTTACTTCATATAGGGTTCAAGGTTGATTGATTTTTTTCTTTCTTTAAGCCAAAAATGACCCTTTCTTTACAAGATTAGAAACACAAATCTACCCACTATTTTTCCTCTAGTTTTAATATAAAAATATATTCTGTGCTTTTTTGGCCTTGAATTTCTATGAAACTGCATTTGGAACTCATATTGAAGGTAAAGAATAGTGCATCCATTTCTTTTTTATCCTTGAAAAATAACAAAATGGTTAAAGATATTGTATCTCCGAAACATTTTTCATGTTGTTTATTTGAATATCTAGCTATTTTTAGCTACATTTAACTACTCTTGTGCAGTGTCTTAAATTAAATCTGCGAGGTCATCCAACCTAACATGCTACCATGTGCTTCCAAAATATAGTTATGATATTTATTTTTATTTTATAATTTGCCAGCTGCATGCTTATTGCTGACAAAAAAGGTATTCACATAGTGTTTACAAATTTGTGTTACAAGCCATTAGTTTTTCATGAGATTTATTTGGGATTTTAATTTCTTTTAAAAATTCTGCCAGTTGCTATTTTTACTGATTATGAATTCCATTACATAAATATTTTTTCATGCGTCTTATTACTTTCATGTTGATATAGGGTCATACCGAACGAGCATGTTCAATATTTTTCACAGTGGATGCAAATATCAAACTGCCCATCCAATACCACAACAACATTGGATATGGCAAAATTCACCAAATCTTTTATTCTGTTTTAGTTTTGATTGCTTCTCACCACCGAAAATATTCCCCTTTTCAATTATCTGGATTGAAAGCTCGCCACTGTGAATCCCCATTGGCCATAAAATGCACCACCACCCTACTGGCTACATGTACACAATGTTATTGTAGCGCACATGCACATCAACACCTCTATTACAATCATTATAACATCTCATAGTCATACTTAAAGCTTGCAACTATGACATCATGTGTTGGATTAGGTATAGTAGGTCAGAAGCGGAGATATGATCATTAACATTTTGGTGGTTTATAAACATTTTATCACATAAACACACATCCTGCCATCCTCCATACATGTACATGCACTATAGTAAATGTTGGTTGCAATGCATTCTTTCAGCATTGGTGGCAGCGCATACTCTATCCACAAAAAAAATCCTTTTGCACAAGCAAATTTTTTGCAAATATCACATCTTTAATGAATGGAAAAAGAGCAAAACTACTTCATCAACATAATTTTATATTCAAATGATTTTCCTTATTTTAGCACACGAGTAGCTCAGTTACCCGTATCCAACTTGCACAAATTATCCATCTATTTAAAGATCTTGCAATTACAGCTACTTTGGGCATTTTCATTTTTAGATATTCAATTTTCACCAAATTAATTGCTTAGGATAAAATAACACCTGTTTCACAAAAACTATGATGTACTAAATGCTGTTAACCACCCCCCGACAAAAACAAGATGACCATATGGGGGAAATGCCTGCAAACAATGGGTACTCAATCAATGACCCTCTTTCATCCCTAGTTGGTATAGCAATGGTCATTTTTTTTATAATTTGCTCAAATTCACTCGGAAGACAAAATTTAAAAAAAAATTGTAAGAAAATGAGTCAAATTTTCCTCCTCAAGTCTGAAGCCAAAAGTCCAAATTTGTTAAAACAAAATATTGATAAAAAATGGCAAATTTGTGTTAATGTGCCCAAAATTGGCATCTCTGGTTACAGCTAATGAGTCCTTTTTTCGGCAAAAATTGGGATAGATATGTCCCTACTTCCACTCTCCGGAGGGCACATCCTACCCTAAATCAAACATGAGATCCTCCTGGGGAGCTGTTAATTACGTTGTTGTAATTACCAATTACAAGCAAAAAGTTTGAGTCTTTTCAGTCTTTTCAGTGCAGATGGTTATCATAGGTCCATGCACTAGCTCCATATTTGGTATTCCCATAACTGATGTATAGATGCTTCATTAAAGAAAATTGCAAAAATAAACATCTGTTCAATTTTCAAAAAAAAAAACATCCAAAACCAACAATCGGAATCAAGTATATTTTGGGATTAAGCCCATTTTATGATATCTGTGCATTCATCAGGCACATAAAGTGGGCATATCATTATTTCTTGAAAAATTGAACCGGCCCTTTGCCCAGCGGGCAAATAATGCTTGTGAGTGATGCTAAACTTTTATGCAGGAATGTGTCCAAACAAAAGGCTACAGAAGAAGTTTAAGGGGGCTATCCCCTATCCAAAAAAATTGGTATGGCTGTTTTATAATTTTGCAGAAAAACTCACCAAAGTCCATAAAAGTTTAAAAAAACAAACAAAAAACTGTATTTCCCCCAGAATTTCTTTTATTATGGCAAAATTTCTTGAAGTCTTGCATCCCTGATTCATCTACAGGATGGAAGGGTCAAAATCAGGGAAGGGTCAAAATCACAAATTCACCTTAAAGCTTTGAAGTGGATGATCCAATTTAGTAAAAGTTTTCATCTTGATATAATGGTCTCACCACCCCAAACCCCATCGCGCTGGTATTTCAATCCATTTTGAACGTGAGAGCTAAAAACATGATTTTTTAAGCCCCACAGTGTACTTTTAAAAGTAAAATGGTCCACCAAATGGAGGCAAACATTTTTTGTCTCATACCTTCCAAACCAAACATCCTTTAGTAGCTCTAGATTTCATAGGGTAATGAGAAACCAGAGGATCAATGATGCAGAAGCCATCAGTGAGGGGTGTTCAAAAGAGTACAATGTTTTGTGACACCCAACCCTTACGTTACTTACAACATGAGAAACACTATGATAACCAATTAACTGGTACCAAATGCTGGTAATTAAGAACAAGTGGTTCTCAAACTACCAAGTCGTGCCCTCTTTGTGATCACAAATTGTACCATTTTGTGAGCGATCTGGGAAAACCCGCCACCTGGTGGGAAATTATATTTTGATTTTTTCCTATCACTGCAGAAGTCTGAAATATTAAGTTTCCATAACTGTTTACTTCTTTCTTCTTTGATACACATCTCAAAAGTTACGCCTTATACAATCTGACAAAATAAGTACAATAAACATTTTAGCTATTTTCTTTATTTTTTTCAAAACTTGTCCTGTGTGATATGTGGCGGGTTTTCCCATATCACATCACATTTGTATGATGGGGTTAAAGGTCAAAA
>JAMKCH010005074.1:0-85280 GCA_023653785.1 Ophioderma brevispina
TTTTCTTAGGTGTTGTAGGAGTAATCCAAGGGTCTTTGCAGGTTTGGGTACAAGTGCATCAGTGTGAAATTTCCAACTCCAGTACTCATGAATTTCGACACTGAGATAGGCTTGGATGGATACTGTACAGAGCTCTTCTCCTCCTGTGGTGTAATTATGGGTGATTGGATGTTTACGTCTAGATGTATCCTCATCGTATAACACTTCTCGGCATTAAATTGCATTTTCGAATGATCTGATCATTCGCTAAAAGAATCTCATTACACCTCAGTTCGGGTTTAGATTGATATAAAGTAGATGGGTCCATTTGTGAACACAGCCATAACTTGTATAGTCAGTGTGATGCATTTAAGTGCTTGTCTAATGTTTGCGGAAAATAGTGTCACAACAGTTGTAAATTAACAATTGCGACTAATGGACCTCATGTCATTCAATCTTAATTAACTGCTGGTTGGGTTTCTGAAGTTAGGGTTCATTAGTTGTCTGTCTTGTGGTATTTTCTGTCTTTTTGGCTTTTAAAGACATTGTCCAATACTTCATTTCTTTGTGCCCATGTTATTTTTTTATGTCGTCTTCCTTGGCGTTATCGGCATGTTTTTGTCTTAAATGTGCATTGAAAGATTTCGAAGCATCCATATATTGTCATATAGATTAGACACACAGGAGATTTCTTATCTTGTATTTGGCTGCAGAAAGTCTCAAACTGAAAACAAAAGGTGCTTTGGTTTACTTATATTTTAATATAGCTGAATTTTGCATCTGCTCCAATTAGGAAATTTTAAATTTCTTGTACCAAAGAAATAATCCTCAGGCTATCCATTCAGATAGGAATAATTTTAATAGAAAGCTTTACATCAGAGCAAAAATCCGGGCTTTTGGTTTTTTAAGAAATACCTCATATGTGAAATCTCTCATTGCACCTTTAAAGGTAAGATGACCTGATTTAATTATGACATTTTTATCTTGATTGGATGACCTGGGATAGCGTGGCTTAGTGGTTAAGGTGCTTGCCTGTGGCGCAAATCTACCAAAAAATCCCGGGCTCAAATTCAGGTGGGGTCACTTGCTGAGATTTATTTGGGTACTCATCTCTGGATTTGATCTGTATGGGAGCTATTGATTAAATACAGAATACCGCTCTCCTCAATGGTTCACTTGGAATTGGGCAAATGAATTGTGAAAGCATCCCGTCTAGTCCTTCGGAGGGGACGTTAAGCTGTTGGTCCCATGTACATAGAGACACAATTGTACATGTACATCGCAGCCAGTGTCGAATAAGAGTAGGGTGAAACCCATGACTATTCCCAATCCGCCCCTAGCCTCAAAGCGGGCCATGTTAGGAGCGTCCGTATTATAGATACACGCAGCCCTGGATCAGTTGAATAAATCCTGACACCACCACAAGCCATTACCAATGACTTGTAAACATGCTAAGAAGAAGACCTTGATTCCAAACCCCCATCTGTAAAGTTTCATGCTGAAATTTCTACCAGTTTTGATGTGAGAGTTGAAAATGTAATTTTGTATGCCCATGGAGTACTTTTAAAATTACAATTAGGTGACCAAAATGGGACAGTTTTTTTGCTAAAACATCCAAACCAAACATAATTCAGCCCTAATGCTGAATAGTTTTAAATCAAACCACTGCCATGTGAGCAGGTTTCCTTTTAAAGGGAATTCTTGTTTTCAGTAGAGCATAAAGATACATTATTGCTATGGTTTTCTCTGCCATGCTTGCATAGATCAAAGGGACCCATTTCTCTTTATTAATACATGCCCCCTGGAACAAATGTGTATACATTCAATGTAAGGATTCAATGAATGGCTAAAAAGAACATTATTCTAGGGCCTCAGAAGATCAATGCTGGTTCTTTATCTTGGTGCGTTTGACTAATAAACACCCACAGGCTAACTTGCTATCGCTATGTAGCAGTGATTGGCTGGCAATTTAACTTCATTTCAAGTCTTCACATAATTTTTCTTCATTTCCTTAGCAAAAGTGCGGTCTCATGTGTTTTTCGTGTTGTTTGGTGCATTTGGAAAGACCGTAGGTCGGCATGATTTGTGTCCTGTGTGTCCTTCTGTCGGTGTTGTCAACATTTAGAATACACCTCTTTGTTGACAACTTTTCAACTTACTGTAACTTTTAGTGCAATGATGGATCAAGTTAATACTTAGTATGCTTATACACTGAGGCAAGGGGTCTTATATGAGGTAACAGAGGGAGATTGTAAGGTGAAAGGTCATTCAAGGTCACTTAGGGTCATGATATTGCTTTCTTATTCTTTTACACATATCGGATGACCTATTTTTAACCTCAAACACAATTTTGTTGTGTTTGCAATTTGTATCGGAGTGTGAACTAATGATCGGGGCAATATTAAAGCAATTGACTGGTAATATCTGGGAAAATATTGTGAACCAATGTTCTCTAAATTGGCTCTTAAATTCGTCATCTTTAAGAGTAAGTTAGATAACTTTAAAGGTGGTAATTCGTGATTCCTCACCTTCTGTCTGTTTCATTTCATTGTTTTCACTAGATATCATTGAGAAAAAGCTTATTCACACAACTTTTTAGCTGATCCCGACGTTGCGGTTTTGTGTTATGAAGCAATGCTCCTTTCCCCACGGTCCCCCATAGCTATACTGTGCTATAATTACATTACATTGGTTGTCATTTCTTCTGTCCATTTTCAGACAGACAATACAAAACCGAAAATTTTTTTTTTTCCCCTTCCGACAAATCAAATTTGCATGTAAGATTAGTAGGCAACAGGTTGGTGCAAGCGTATCTTCCCTCGCCTTTCATTCACCAATGAGGTCTCAGGTTCGATCCCGGTTGGGGCTAGTTCCGGTGGCTTTATGTGAATTTGGTTTCGCGATCCATACTCCTTCCAGCAGGTTTTCTCCGGTACTCCGGTGTCCTCCTGCTTCTAAAATCGAGCTTCTTCGCAAATCTGTTCTGGTTTATGGTTTTCCTCTGAGTGCTGAGCGCCTTTCATGGCTGCCGCACAGCACTTTGAGCATTGTTTACGTGGATATGTCGCGCGTTAAAAATACAAACATTTATTATTTTATTATTATTATTATATAGGCCACTCTACAAAGGCCAAGGGTTCAGTCAGAAATAAAATGAGTATTTTAATGATAGAATTTGACACACAATAAAATTGCCTATATCTTGCAGATAAATTGTAACATAGTTCTCTCGTGGCAAATCTAGTACATTGTGTAGCAACGAAGCAAGGATATTGCTGTAATCTTTGATGACAGTAATTAGATGTATAACGACATGTGAATTGAATTAAGCTATGATGGAGATGAACCTATCCCAAAAAAAATCACTTGAAGTAATATTGGTTGATTACTGTCTTGGCTACCATGCCAGTTATCATTCAAGCGATGGCTTGATTAATCATGGGGAGCATTTAAATTAGACGGATTTACTACATTTTGATCATCAGTTTTGTATGGATGTATTGTTAGTATTGAGATGCACTGTAAATACAACATGTATTGTTGGCTCCAGCTTTCATAAAAATACAGAAGTTAAAATTAAAGAGATACAAAGAGATTTGATTTTCCCGTGAGCTTGCCTTGTAGCGAGACTAGGAAATCACTATTTCTGTGGTGTGTATGGATGTAGATGTATGTCATACTTTTTCATTGGAGAGGAAGGAAGGGGAGGGAGGAGGGAGGAGGGAGGGAGAAGGGAGGGAGGGGGAGGGGAAGCATTCGCGTTCAATGAGAGAAGCCTGGAAGAAAGATTTTCTGTCCATTTTCCACTTTTCCACTGAGGTTATTCATTAGTAAAGTATGAGTAAAGGAACTAGATCAAACTGTTTATGTATCATATGTAATAAAAAAAACCCAGAAGTTCTGTTTACTATACTTTCAACTAATTTTTTTCTGCAATTTTTATTCTGACTTCTACAGAGTTAATATAATTTTTACAATTTTTGACAATTTCTAAAGCATTTTGGAACGAAATTGAGGTTTTTGTCAGTTTATGCCAAAATAGACGGTATAAACCTTGCGGTTTAAACTACTCGGTTTTTACCGGCCAACCCTGCTGGAGGTCAAGCACGTCTTTGGTTTTGCACAAGCAAATGAGAAGAAAAAAAAAACATGTGAAAGCCTTGTGTTTAGTGTTTTGATATGATACAGGTTTTAAATAAAGTCGTTTAAATCATGATAATAAAAAAAGCTTGGCACTCTTGATCGGATGACGACTTTTTGAGACAGGCTAGGGTTAGTATTATGTGGCACCACAAATAGCAAGAATTTAAAGGTCCGGCGAAGACAAACAATACGAAACAAAGTATGGTTTAAAATAGGCCCATTGTGTTAAGGGTGAACGATTGCCGCTGGCATCTATGGGGAAATTGTCATCTTCCTTTCCATATGCTTTGACATTTCTCATATAATAACAAAATCAGTTGTCTTGATGTAATTTCCTTCATCCCATAGTATTATAGTTTGATGATCAATATTAACTGCTTGCCAACATGAGAACTTAAAAGGTTGAGTGAGTGAGCACATTTTGTTGGTATATCAGGTGATGAACATCATAATCAATTATCGAGATGAGAGGCTTAGGCCAACAGATCAAAGGAAAAAGGAACAATGGTGGAAGGCTGAATGGTTGATGTACGGATTTGGAATCTGAAAGTGGGTTGACTTGTGTGTGTGCGCATGGTCGGGAAATCTTATGCTTAGATTTATTTGTTTGTAATAGTAATTACATTTTCAAGAAAAAATATGTGGGTGTGTTCTGGTAGAAAACACCTACTGGTTGCAAGTTTACATTTGGTGAGGGAAGGAGAGATTGTTGTGTCACCTGCTGAAAGGGCAGGAAGACACAGACCAGGGATCACTTTGACACTGTGGTCTGTGATTGATGTGGTTTTGTGAAAAAGGGTTAACATGACCTGTAATATCGCATACTTGATGGATTTAAACTCAACTTGAGTCCATAGGTACAACATGCGATCCCTCATGTGATTGAGGTCAAGGTTTTTCCCCAACCCCAAATGGTAACAAACCAAGGTCAAAGGTCATGTGCAAAAGTTTTATGTAATAAGATAGGGAATAATATAAAGTGACCTAAATTGTAAAGTTGAAATTCATTTGGAACACCAAAACTGGTTATGGCTAGATGGCATCCCCATTGTTGATGATTGTGATAGTCAATATCAGGTCAAGGTCATTATGAGCCTATCATCACCAACTCTTTTTCCATTTTCTTGCTAAAAAATGAGTCATGTATATGAATAAGCCATTTAAAAAGAATTACAAAATGCCAAATGGGGTTGAGTCATTTGCAAGCCATAGAACAGTGGTTTTTTCATAGCTTTGCATTAGATTGGAAATCGGGGATACACAACATTTATGTGGTTTGGCTAATGTTTTAAATTAAATACTTGTTAAGGAAACTACTCTTCACCTTTAAGAAATGTTGTGCCGCCCCAAAACAATACTAGTCAAAAATATTTGTGGGAAAAATTCTTTTTCCACATGACGACAAAATCTTTTTGACAAATGGCCCATATCGGGTGTCTTGTTGATGGGCACATTAAGAGGCAGCAGTGCAAAGGGAATAAGATTGAAAGGACCAATGTGTCAGGTGTGGGTTAAGGCGTTTGTACTTATGTCAAAAATTCAAAATTGGCTCCATTTGGCTGGCATTATTACAGATACCCTTTACACCTACTCTGTATCATGTGAATTAAGTTTCATGTAGGTGTATAGGGTTATAATGAATAGTGCAGCTATTGGGTAGAAATCCTTACTCCCTCGTGAAAAATTTACCTATATGTCTACAGAGGTACGTCGGTTGTCTCACTTTTACACTTGTTAAAAAACTCAAATAGACTGTATTCAATGTTGGTGGACAAGATGCAACTTCCAGGACCGACAAGACATTAGCTGTCAATCGATCCATGTTTAGCGATTGCACAGGGTTCATTGACAGGTGATAATTGTAGTACTGGAATGCATCTTCCTATCTTGTTCCACCAACATGGTGGAGATGAATAGGGTCTATTGGCTTCCATTTGGCTATTCCGGCATAGTACAGTATACCCTTGCACCTAATCTCGTATCATGTGATAAAAGCCAACATTGATACAAAGTGGTTGTGAAGGTATACTATAATGTAAAATTGCCAGCTTTTTCATGTGGAAAAAATTGACTTTAAAGTGTTCTACAGAGGGAGTGTTGTATGTTCAAATGGAAATTAATGGGCCATTCCATCAACAATAACCCTTGTTCAAGATATACTAAATTTTATATAGAGGGGGGTGTATTCAAAGAAGTTAAACCCATGGGCCATTATATTTAAATCTTTACTCCCTCTGTGCAAGACTTTACCTCAGTCGTCTTACAGAGGGAGTGAGGATTTTAAATAAGCTTTAGTGGGCTTTTCATTTTTAAATCATACTCGCACGGCAGAAAATGTAATCAGTGTTTCCCACAGAGTGATGTAGATTGCAATTGACTTAATCCAAGGGGTTCTTCCCATTAGCAGGAGGTGGAGGTGGAAGGGATGTATACCCCAACAATTTTGTGAAAACCACTCCCCATCCTTCCTAAAATTTATAAAGGAGCCCCCATAGGATAGGTTAGAATATAGGTTGGCCCCTCCCCTATAAATTTTGGGGAAGACTTTTTCATCAGAAGTCTCAAAGTAGCAGATGTGGTCAAGGCTGACCTCAGAGATTTCAAAAATATATTTTTTGTGTGGAATAAAAATAGTCAACTAGAAATAAGATACCCACCTAAAATGCTTCAATTCCAAAGTTGTAGAGATGAATCAGATCTGCGTTTCACGCGTAAAAATTTATGAACAGTTTATAACAGTGCATAGGCTACCCTGTATAACAAAATTTCCGGCTCCGGAATTTTAAACAAAGTGGCAATTTTTTATTGAAGGGGACTTCCGATTGGGGCCTTAGTATTTCACACAGTGAGTATTTATATGGACAAGCATTACGTATATGCAAAAAACACCCAATTGTTTGAAAATTGAGGGAGCCTCCCCTGGAATATGAGTCAGCCTTAATTTAGAAGATTTGGGACTGCACAGAGCTTTGTATTGAAGTTTTGACGGTGAATCATGATTGCAGGATGTATTTTTCAACAACCATTTAGCATGTCCATCATAGCTGATCTGTTCTGCATTGTATACTGGGAAGACACTTCTCTGTCAATCTGATAAATTTCCACAGGTATAAAATGCTAATCAATGGTTTTGCGTTGGTTCCATATGAATGTGGTTCATTGTAGGTAGGCCATCTCAAAAGCCACTGACTTACGACTAGGCTGTTGGACTCATTGAATGCATTATGCTAATTCCAACTGTGGTCATGAAAGTATACAAAAATGTGGACATTTTGAAGGGAAAATTTGAAACACCAATGAAACATTTGAACAAAATGAAACATTTTGAAACAAAATGAAACGTTTGAACAAAAAAAAGAAGCGTTTGAACAAAACTAAGCGTTTGGAACAAAACGTGAAATGTTTGAACAAAAATGAACATTGAACTTTGAGTGACTATTATAGTGTGCTCACTCAGGAGCAGATTGTGATACAATATATATTGGGAGGCACCCTTTTACCCTTCAAATATGATAGACTACGGGAAACGGGCTACCATGACCCCCCTGCACCCCCCCGCGGGATTTTGGAGACAACCATTTTGGTGAAGATTATACCATAAGCAATTGAATTAAGGTTGTCTGCAAAAATCCCCACCCTGGGTTTAACGTCGGGGAGGGCGGCTTGTCTTTCAAAATTGGCTGCAAAAAGCCACCAACCCCCCTTCGGGAGGCAGTACCAAAATGCACACAACACAGAAACATTCAAAGGCATTGATTTTGGTACACTACAGTTGGCTATGGTCCTATCTTCCATTGATACCAAAATGAGTACCAACCATGATAGCATAACGTCAAAATGACGTCATAAAGCTTTCGCAACAATCTTAGCAAAATTTGTCACTTCCATAGACACACATCGGGGAAAGAGAGGAAAATCAATTTTTTCACCAAAAAAGTTAGGAAAATCCAATTTCTGCGGTTTTTGGCTCTACTTGAGGGAAGGAAAAATGACTAATTTTTATAAAACTGAGAGATTTTTAGTGCTTAAGAAGTTTTGAGGCGTTAAATGCGAAATATCAATTTTCCACCCATATCAGACATGTATTTTATTACTTTCCTCAACATATGAAGTAATAGTGACGTCATAATGGGGATGTGGGTTGGCAGTATTTTGATATTGTTTTGACCAATGGAAAGAAGAACTTAAGCTATCGTGGTACCAAATTACAGGAATCGGATGTTCAGTAGAAAATCCGGGGGGGGTGTGGGGGGTCGGGAGTTTGTTACAAATCTGGCTCAGGTAACGAGGGGCTAGTCAAAACGTGACAAAGTATAACGATGCCTTCCAAAGCCTGAAGATCAACTGATGTGCCAGAGTAGTATAGTATGAGAGATTGGTTGAGGATGCACAATCCAGAAATCCATTATTATCAAGCCCTGTTTGGTACCAGGCAGATGTGGCAGAGCCAGAAAATCCTCCACCAGATGATCATGATTGAAAGTTAAATGATGGTGCACTGGATACAAGTGGCTATCAGGAGAGTTGATGCCTCAAGAGTTGTCTGACATATAGTAGAGGAAGAATATCTGATTACAGAAGAAGAACAATTAAGAATGACTCAAGAAGAGAAGGAGGAAAGGAAGATCACTTTCTGAATCAAAGGAGCAGCATAACCAAGGAAACAGCAGTGATTAAAAGATCGCAATGGCACACTAACATGATTATAAAATTGGAAATTTTTCTTATTATATCCAAACACAGTAGTTCACAAATATTGAATATAGCCCAGATGGGGGTTCAAGTATGGTGCTGCATGGGAATATGCAAGGGTCATTGTCTGGGCATTGTTGCACTAAACATTGGGCAGGACCAAGAGATGTCCGGTCTGATCTGCTTCCAGGTCGATCACTTCTGCAAGGAAAGGAGGAACCTTTGATACGGCCCGATTATGGATCCAATCAGCGAGACACGGCCCACTCAGCCCACGAGAAACCAGCCTCAGGCGGAAGACGGCTCACTAGGCTCAATACCAATAGTTACCACTTGGTTGACAGCAAGTCCTTCTTCCACAACCAACTCCCCAAACTCCTTAGAGACTATTCAAAGGACCAGACTTGCACTCTAAGAAACTTACATCTCCATAAGGGCGGTAGCAGCCGGCCTCTGTCAAAACACAGGGTGCTCCATACCTATATTGGCAGCTATGCTCATGCAGGCTACGCTGCTGACGTATAAGTTGTCGGCTGGAGCTGGCCGAAGACAACGCCGGACAAGCCGGAGGAGGCATCCAAGGACGGGTCAAGCTTCTGGACTGACCCGTCCCATACAGGGGCAAGGCATACTCCACACATGAGCAGACAGGGCAAGCGCCTCGATCTCAGGGCATGCGGGCATTACAGGTAATGGGGGAAAAAGCCCTTTGTGGGGGGTTCAGGGGCAGAGACCCATGAAGCTCTTGAGTTTAAAATGTGAGTGCTAGAGAGGGGGTATGTCCTATTCTTGAGTCATATTGAAGCTATGTTGAACGTTGCGGGGGCCAGGAGCGGAGCCCCAGAGTCTGGGTTTTAGCATGTGTCAGCCCATCCAGAGAGCTCTGGTTATTCACAATCATGAAGCAGCTGAAGTATACTTGCCCGGGCGAGGTCCAGGGTTCGGGCATGTTGCCCTCCCCTTTTTTGCCCCTCCCTAGCTACGCCACTGCTTCCGTTGTGGGTCTTATAAGTGAGTGCAGTCCAAAGTGACTCCTAAGTAAAATGACTCTCACAGTGCTCCAGTGACGCCTGGTACGGCAGCGCAGACGGAAAGCATAAACCTGTGCCCCGGATGGACTTGCGCGTTGATGGTTCTAAAGGCCCTTGGAGTCTCCCTTTGACATCGCAATCCTGTGCGCCCAATTCCAAATGTTTCAAGACAAAAACGGACAGGCCTCCGCACTCTCAGGCCAGTCACCGGCACAGTTGCCGAACAGGAGAGGCATGAGCACGCCCCCCCGGGCCATTCCAACCCCTGACCAACATAGACCACCACCAAGCACCTGTGTTTTGAAGTACGTTAGTAATTTTCTGAACAACAACTATATGTATGTACCGCGTTTGTTTGCGTCGCTAACGCGTACTCCTTATACCTCATGAACTCTCCGCAAGTTAGTAAGAAGCTTGTTGGTCACTTAGTAACCATCCGCCAAGACTCAAGACTCAGAAAACATTGTTATTGCGGATTCAATGTGATCAGTGTTAGAGGCGTGGTTGTGGTCTAGTGTATAGTAAGTCATAGACCATTTTGACATAAAGCTCCCATCTATTCTATACACATAAAAGCTAACTAACTTCATTTTTAAGTGTTTTACTATTTACCTCAACAATCCACAGGTGCATACACAGTATTAATTAGGTGACACCGTCATTTGGCTTTAAAGAGGCATTACGTGGTGTAAATACACGGTGTTTTATAGTTTTTTGGTGTGGTGGCCATTTTGAAATATGAACTCCCTCTAGAGGCAGGTTAAGCATGCCAAAATGTGTTCAAAACAATTCCTTGTTGGTGTTTTGGTGCGACTAAGTAGTCACATAGTTCATGAATTGGATCAAAAATCAAGATATATGTCAAAAAAGGGCATTACGTGAATATTGGCGCCGCCATTTTTTGAAAAAGCGCCCTCACCTCTCTAACCCAGGAATGGGGATTTTTTTGCAGACACATGATTTTGAAACCTAGCTTATGTAAAGGTTTCCAAAAATCAGTGTTCCTCCAAAAATCCCCGGTGGGTGCAGGGTTTCGTTATGGGCTCTGACCTATGATTAGTGTTTGTCATTTGAGATGCTATCTCAAGACAAATGACCTAAAACTAGGCGTGTTTGGACTCATTTAAATGCATTTTCATCATGCTGACGGAAAGGCTTTTTTTATTTTTTGAAAAAAATGAAAAATTTTGAACAAGAAGGAAAAATTTTGAACCAAAAATGAAAATTAATAACCAAAATGAAACGTTTTTGAACATAAAGAAAATGTTTTGAACAAAAATAAAATTTGGTGAACAAAAGAAGTTTTCATGAGAATAGAAGATTTTGAACCAAAATGAAACATTTTGAAAAAAGTGAAACATTTTTGAACAAAGTGAACATTTTGAAACTTGATGACTAATATTGCCCTGCAGCCCTCCCTTTTGCCTTTTTGAACATGCTTTATGAGTGTATAAACATATGCACGGTCCAAAAGTATGTGCAAACATTTTAACAACCAATGTCATATGAAAGCCCATTTATTTTAAAAATTAAGTGATTTAAAAGAATGGAGGGAGACTTTGCTGGCACAGATTTGGAAACAAATGTGGAACTTAGAATCCAGAAATAACATGGGTTCATGGCCCTTTTACAATATCCTATTTAAAATTTTGTTTGTATCACCAGTTATTTGGTTGGCAAAGGAACATGATTTGAGTTTCCGTCGATAAAACAACCAGGGATATTGCTAATATTGCATGGAAATTCTGTGCCTGTGTAGGTTATGTAAATGGGGAAACCTCGTGGAAACCCCATCATTCGTCATTACCACCAGCATGTGTTCAGAAATAGAGGTTGTTTTTACCTTGGCTAGCCCAGTTGTTGGGAATCATGTTGTTATCAGTGATACAAGTACTAAGGCGGGATTCCGAGTTTCACAAGGAAGATATTGCGTCGGAGGTAACGATTAACTTGTGCACGGGTTATAAAATCGTTCCGTGCGAGTCTTGTATATCTGAAAAGACTGAAATAAATACTGACCTTTCCTTCCGTGTGGACGTTCTTAAGTTAACCTCACAAGCAATATAATCCCGTAATTGGTACTCAATGCCCTATTGTCAGTCTCCAGACAAACCCTATTTACAAATGAGATGAATGTAGCGGCGACCACATACGGCCCCAAGGCATATTGACCGATCAATACTGCTAATTGGCTATAAAAGATTTCTCTCGTGCGGCTTATAAATGTTCCGTGTGAGGTTTGTTTATTAAAATGTGAATATTGGGTGCCGGCTAAGATATTTTTGCGTGCGACATGTTCCGTCGGAGGCTTTCCTCTGAGGCAATACTTTGCTCCTGAAACTGGGAATCTCGCCTAACCAAGTTTTATTCAGTTCTTAGCCTGTGGCTTTAGCCAAGAAATGTTACAGGATAGCATATTCCTTCTGTGTGTGTGAGATTATGATGTTCATAATTATGTTAGTCTTTAGGTTTTATGTAAAAAGGCTCTCATGATGCAAAAAGCCTAACTTTGATATCAAACAAAGTTAGTGCTAACATCTTAAGAGTAGTTATCACATGACTCTACTACTCATGTCATTAAATACCCCCTTGAGTCTGTCATATGGATGTGAAAAAGTCCAGCAATTAGCCACAACTTCTTTTCTATAATACACCTTTTGCAACCAAAGTTATAGGTCGCTCTGATAGTCTGGGAATTTTGTCACTGTTTTTGTTATTTTTTTGTACAGTGCCGTGACAGTGCCATTGACTAAACCTGGTAAAACGGTGCAAAAATATAAACAAACTTGTGACAGCCAATTCAGGCAGCAGAAATTATGTCTTGCATCATTCCCCAATCTGACTCAAAAGTTCATAAATGATAACAAGTGAAACTAAGTTGACATATTATTAATCATAAAGTGTCAAAAAAAAGGCAATAAAACAAAGGCATTTTATTTTTTGCGATATGGATTGTTGTCAACAACATCACGGAAGTGACTTACCTATAAGATCTTATGACACTCCTACCATTCAGTGTGCTGAGATCATGCCCTTGGTCTGTTACAGGGATGGGGAAATGCTTGTCAAAAAGTTAGCAATTTGCTACAACTTCCTTTCTATAGAGTTAGTGATCATGCATGTAATGACTACCATTCAGTGTAATGGGATTCTTCTTAAAGGGATGGGGAAATGCCAAAAATGCCAAAAGATTGCCCCATCTTTTGTGTAATATTATGCCACCGCCAACCACCAAACCCCCCTGGCCATCATCAGGTTACGGGCCATCACACAAGGTTGCAACTACCATTCCTGCATGCAATGCCCCAGGCTGCTCTAATAAGAGCTGCTCCTAGTCCCATTGGGGTATATTTAAACATAATTTGGGCCAAAATCAACAAAGATTGTTTTCAGTAGGTAGCCCCAAAACCTAAATGCAAAATACACTTTTTAATTTAAAAAAAATGGAAAGGAATTTTTATTAATCATTTGGCAGTTAACATAAGAACATAGGGACTGACAGCAAGGCTGCCAGGGCACAACAAAAGTGAGAAACCACTGACATCTGAAAATTTGCGCACCCCACCTCTGCCTACTGGGCAATTACAATACAATGCTTTCCCCAGAAAGTCTCAAATCACAACCAAAAGGTAAGTCAAAAAAAGCATATTTTTCCTGTAAAATTATTAGTTTATAAAACAAAAATTTAATTTGGTAGGCCTTGTAAATTTAACAAAATAAATTTTTGCAGTTCATAAATTAAAAAAACACAAACAAAAACAAATCGGTAAAAATTGCTACAAATCAATTGCTTTCTACTGGAAACAGCTTTTTTTGCTAATGGCATAAACCTGCTTTGCTCCAAAACATGGGAAATGGGTTGATTGGGGCATATGTCAATTTCTTGGACCCATAGGGGCTAAGTAGTCATGACCCCTCTCCCTAGCACCTTCCAGATGCATAGAGCTTCCCAGTGGGCAATCGACGCTGGAACGTCGAAAAGACGTCGAGAGTTTTAGAAATTTACACACTATTTATGTCGAAAATGCAAATCGATTTGACGTCGTTCTTAAAACGTCGATTCAATTTGCATTTTCGACGTAAATTTATAAAAACCGTCGACCTGTTTTCGACGTGCCAACGTCGATTCGACGTAGATCTAAACTACTATGCCCGCTGGGTTAGGAGAAACCCAATGTTCACCTAGGTTTGTATCTGTAAGTTCACTGCATATAGCTAAAAGTGCATTTTACCTCACTACTTGTTAAGTTGTCAGAGACTTTTTTACTAACAATTCAAGGAAAACCAGCACACAAGATTTTATTAAAGGAATTCACCCAGACATTTTTCCTATTTTGGAATATCCTGGATGTGTCATGCAATGTATAGTTGTATTTTCACTGGCGTAATTTTTCACATTTTTTCTCTTTTTGGGGGCCACAGCTCATCCTCAATTTTGTTGGGTTTTAAATTCATAGGATCTTCCAATTCAAAACACTACAACATGCTAAAAGTTACTTTTTGGTGGGTTTAAATTTGTATTCCAAGTGCAAGAAAAGTGCAAAAATATTAATCACTGCAAAGTTTGTTCTCCATAAAGTTAAAGTAGCATTATTACCCCTGGTAGTCACATAATTTCCACAATCAAACACAAGTGAGTCAGTTTGCTGGGGGCACACATGTTTTTAGTAAAGAGGTCACATATTAATGGCCATTTAATGACCTGTAACCCTTTTCCCCTCCCAGACTTATGTTGCGGTTTCCTATAAATCATCTGCAAGCATTACCAAAGCTTAAGGTCATTTATAACCCTATTGTATCCTACAGGTTGTCTTGAAATAAATGGGATTTAGTAAAAGACAGAGATTTAGGAACACTTGGTCTTTGAGAAGGTTGAGCGTGGTGGTGTTTGATGGGGGCAGTGCACAGCAAGTGGACAGTGGTTGTACAAGAAATAAACCTTCTTTGATGATGTCAGCCATTTTATTGGAAAGAACTTGTCTGAATAAACGTAGAAGTGGATAAAGTGAAAAAACGGCAACAACAACATTAGTAGTCTGCTTATAAGGATTCCAAATAAATACTAACTATTAAATGGGGAATTATATAATTGTCTGTGCAAAACTACTCTTAAGTCATATGGCCTCAGCACATTTGACAGATTTTCCTCTTGGTCACAGACTCATAAAAAATATTGTGAATACTGTCAAACAGGTTAGCACAACACACAAAAAAATATATAAATAATTGCCTTATCACCTCATAAACTTTCAAAACATTTTCAAACAGTTGACTTTTGCTATTTTCCCTCTTAAATCATCAAACTTTAACAGTTAATTCATTCATTTTGGAAAAATATATTATAAATACTCTGGGAGTCTAGTTGAGTAAGGGAAGATTTCGCTAATTCTTAAATCATCTTGCAATAAGATATCCTGCTGGGGCTTGTGATCTTCATTGATACATTACTTATGTGAATCTTGCACTTGAGTAATTTGGATGTTATCACTGTTATAATGAAGTGCTATTGTTTTAGCATAATTGTTAAGATAGTATGCCATTATTGAGATGAAAAGAAATATTTAAAGTTTGCCGTGAAATTTAGCAAGTGGGGACCCTCTTGGATAATCCAGTATTTTAAAATGTGGTTCAAGATGGAGATCATTTTAATCATTGGACAGTCACTGTTGTTTCTGTAACATGTTGTTTGTACTGTGATTGGAAAAAATCATTATTCATGACGTTTTAGTCACTGTTCGCTGTGTCATGCTGCCATTATTGAGCCAACGTATAGATCTTAAACCTTTTAATTACAGCAATAACATCACTTTTTAAGATTGCCCCTAATTAAATATTAAAAATTTGCACAGTTGCATTTGTAAACGGCTATAAAGTATACACTGTCATGGCAAAGCTCCGAACATTTCTGTAGGCGCAAACAAAAGGAATTTTGTTTAGTAGGCTAATTTTTATATCTTTACCGAACTGCTGGAAGGTCCTTCCAATATGATGTAAGCCAGGAAATAACGCCATAGAACGTGTCTTTGTCGTCCATTAGTTGTTCCATTGGTTCTGGCAAGTCCAAGATTGAGTATTTTCCATTAGGTGGCACTAGTTCATCCATTGACTGACAGAAGGTGGCATTTCAGTTCCGCCATAAATTAACAATCTGGGATCCCGACTAATTACAAAATTGTCTCTTTTATGACAATACGCACTTTTGAGCTGGCCATTTGCAGGTAACTATAGTGTACTAGACAATTATCCCGCACCTGCAAAAATATTAAAGTTTGAAATTTTGAGAGCACTCTTAAAAAAAATGTCCTGTTATTGCTTTAAATATGGGCCCATGTTGCATCTAACTGAAGCAACACAAGCAGAAGAGAGACAAAGATGTGGTCTTGGTAAGATTTGAACTGGCAACCTTTAGCATACCAGACACTGCAATGCCTAGACCGGGGGAAGGGGGTCATTCATAGTGGATTGCATCAGAATGACAATTTATAAATACAAAGTTAAAACAAAGTCAATAGTATGCTTTAAAGTGACAGGAGGAGATTTTTTTTAGGATACAAATTTCTCTCAAATTTCACTGGATCGGTTGTAGACCACCTACTGAGAACGTTTCGAAGGTTTATTGGACAAACAGGTGCAAAAGAAAACTGCAAACCTTGTTTTGAACTTGCCTGCTATCGTAATCGTCCCTATAGGAATCATGCTTTAATTAACTTCTGTCGTGCACGACAGAAACTACTAAATCATCATCTTATTACATAAAGACGGCGTATTTGGCTTATTCACTTCAGGTGTGATCTAATACATTGGTAAGCATTCCAAATATGAAAAAAAACGGGGTTCAAGAAAAATTGGGGGCGCTGCTTCCTGGAAATCTCATGTCTCTTTAAAAGAAAAAAATAATAATACACTGATGTTTTCTGTGCATAGAAAAACATGGCATAATTACATTATACCCTTTGTATGCTAATTACTCTTTTAATCTGATAAACACTTTGGATCTGGGATGGTAGCAAGGGACAGCAAAATAGAATTTTCCAGCAATTCACCTGTTCTAATAACAATGTCTCAATTCACTTAAATTGCTAGACCTGTGTTGTTACTGGGTGGTGGATGTCATTAGCAGTTAATAGTATTCCAGCATAAATGTTTCTATAATTCAGATTGCTGATACCTAATCCTAATCCATATTTCATATGGTAACAATTGCCAACATTTGTAAGGATGAATTAATCATGTTTTGTATCCCACTGGAACAAATGAAGAAAGGAGATGGTATCAAAATGTGATGAAGGTAATGCACTTGTCAGTTGTAGTCCTGGTCCCCTATTATATGAGCATATACAGAGAACTAGCTGGGACTATTGAGGCAATTTCCTGGGCAATTTCAAGAGGTCACTGTGTCCAAGCTGTTTTGCAGGATGCATTGTTATGCTGGAACTTAGCTGGGCATTCTGCAAACCAGCTTGGACACAGTGACCTTTTGAAATTGCCCAGGAAATTGCCTCAATAGTCCCAGGTAGTTCTCTGTATATGCTCAGATAATAGGGGACCAGGACTACAAATGACAAGTGCATTACCTTCACTGATGTACTAAAAGACATGGCCCTTGCTGGGATTTAGTTTGAGAAGTAATGTGCTATATGAAGTGTGCACAACCACTGCAGAAGAGTTAGGCAGTCTTACATTTAAGTTTTGGTGCCAGTCAAAAACTTTAAATCCAGTTGCAACCAAACTTGGATCAATGATGGCAATATGTAAATCTTCATAATTATGTTAATGAGGTCAAAGGTCATATTTGAAAGTGTCATCACTGGTGACTGGTGAAGTAGCACTATACATAGGCAACTCTAGATGTCTGCCAATTTCTCAACCTTCTCCAGTTCTCAGAGGATTGATTTAGGCACTATGTAAATCTCATTGAATGCAAATACTGTGTTTTGGTTTAGGCATTGAATAAATCTCAAAGATTGATTTAATGACTGCATTCATTGGAGGGCAGTGACAAAATAATAGCATGTAAGCTTAGTTTGTCATGAATAATGATGTGAACTTTAGGCCCCCCAAAATGGTAGACATTTCATATAGAAGTTCCATGGATGCAAATGAGGTATTGTCTTTCATTCTGTCAATAGCCACTGCACAACAGCATACAGCACATGACAGAATCAATTGTAACACCTCATTTGCATACATGGGACTTCTATATGAAACATCTACCAAAAAACAAGTTTGTTTTCAGTAGGTAGACCAAAAACCTAAATGCAAAATGCACTTTATTTTTTTAAGGATCTTCCCCAGAATGGCTCAAATTGGCCAAATGGCAAGTCAAAATAGTTGCATATGATATTTGACTGTCAAATTATTAGTTTATAAAACAAAAATATGAATTTGGGATCACCTACAATCCCCAGACGAAATGTCAACCTTGCTAGCATGGTTTACCATGTTCAACCATGGTAAAACTGTGCTTGACCATAGCCAACTGTACTTGGCCATGCTTTGCCCATGGTCAACCATATGTGGTTATTGTTTTTATGCTTGTAAATGTAACGTTGGTATGTACATCTTTGTTAGTACATGAAATCCAAACGCTATATGCAGACAATATAATGCTGTTCATAATATTGCTTTTCCTGTTAATCCCTTGTCAATCGAAATGTTACTTATGAAAAGGAACATTTTGATTTATAAGTACTTGTAAATGAATCCAAGGTGTGTACACATTGGAAAATTACCTTAAGTGCATTGACAAATATCAATGGGTTCTGCATAATTTTCTAACTCTCCTGAGATCGGCAAGTTTAGAAGCTTATGGATCCATTTGAAGATGTTACTAAAAGTATTGGTGAAAGATTCACAGGGAAAATGAATATTTTGAATAATGAATCTGTCTGGCGTAGCTTGGAGAAGAGCAAAAAGGGATACAATTGGGGTTCTTGTGCGGGGGCTGAGCGGCAGGTGGCTTTGTCTACATCTCACCTGAACATGTTCAACAAGCAGGAGGAAACTTTGAAGCCACTATTTATATAGTCAAAATATTGGACTGCCCATCCAAACCCTACACTTTATTCTCTAAATATATAAACCCCTTAATATTTTGTGAATGTTATGCTGCAGCATATATTTTGTAGTCTGTTGGTCTGAAAGAGTATGTTGTGTTTGTTACACAACCAATTTGGACATGTATTTTCCCCAAATCGATTGGCCATATAATGTTCCACAAATGGTTGTTTTCCACAAAATCGTATTCAAAACCCAAAGGGTAAACCTAATGGCCGAGAAGTATAAAGGCAAATCAATAGTTAGATGGTGTTTACCTTTAGTTAGCACAATTTTCACAATAGTTGCACTTATTTACTCCTCAAGGTATAGATGATGTGACATTTGTTTATGTTTATGGCGCCCCCTGTTGGTGTAAGAGAGAAACTGCAAACATTCACACTATTGTGAAGGCTTGAAACTGACCTATCAACTTCAACTGACATTTCATGTTAATTCTGTGAGCATTACCGGTCTTTCATAATTTCTGATTGGCTAATTAAACCATATAGTCATTCTAATAACCAGTTGAAATACAGTTTACAAATATTTAAGCGCAAACCTTCTTTATGCGCAGCTGTTTGAAAGTGCTATTTATTATGATAAAACCAGAATAAAACAAAAAAATCAATGGCAACACAGTTTTGACAACTAATTAAGGTTATATATTCCACTGACTGCATCCTGTGTAAATTTTACAAAATTTCATTGCAGGCAAATATGACTTTGCTTAAAAATCCAGTTTTCCATAGAGGGCGCTATAACATACAAATCATGTAGTGGATGAGCCAGACCATCCACCATCCATTAGCTTTATTGGTACCACCTTGGGGGGGGGTGGGGCGGGGGCAAAGAGGCATTTTATACATAATTACCAGGGCTACTCATACTATAAAACATACAAAAAAAAATTTTGATGGCCATTCTGAAGGGGTAGCTTAAGCGAGCGAGGGGCTCACAAGAGATTATAGGGGGTCAACATTGAAAAAGTGGTCCAATGCTGTTGAATTGCATACCAAATTGTTTAGGGTACTCATACCTGCGAAAAAAGCATATGGTACCCTAGAGGCATTTATAACAGGGCTACCTCATAATATGACATGTACAAAAATGTATGATGGCCATTCTGAAGGGGTAGCTTAAGCGAGATAGGGGGTCGCGAAAGATTAAAATACAGGGGTCAAAATTGAAAAGTGGTCCAATGCTGTTGAATTGCATACCAAATTGTTCGTATGATCACAAGGATTAAAAAATGTATAGTTTGTGCTATCTCTGACTTACCCTTATGGAGTTATAGCTGAAAACCATTATTGTACGTCAAAGGTTAAATTTAGCTTCTACGGGGTCAAATACTAACAAAACGCTTCAAATTCAGTGGAAATGGTCTCATATTGTTTGTAATGTTTTCACAAGCAAAATAGTATAGTTTGGACAATGTACAATGTATAGTTACCAAGTTAAACCCAACATTAACCCCAGCCCCTATAGGGTTATAGGGGTAGTACTAATGAGGTGTGTAACTTGTTAATTTCACAATGCAGATGGTCCAAACTATTCCTTATTTTAATATCGCCTGAAATATGCTTTGCCCAATGTTCCCTTCCACTTTATGGCTCGGCCTAATATTGGTAAATAAAACATTAGGCTGTGGGAAAAACATCACCACCCCCCCCCAAAAAAAAATGTTAACCCCTCCCCTCCCCCTTTTTTACAGTTGAACTGGTGGTCTCTAAATCAGTTATAAAAAGATGATCTAAGCAGTTAATGCGCTTCGGCAAAAAATGCCCCTTCCACTTAAAGCACTATCAGTGTTTGAAAATATTTGACAATTGCAGGAATAGCCTTCAAAATGAAGGATAAGTCTGTAGACTTCTCCTAAGTTACCTTTTCCAACTGAAGAATTGACGAAAAGGAAGAGAAAGCAGAGGAAAACGGCCGTGTCCAAGATACGATTCCCATTCAACGTGTTGTAGTAAGTGTCGAACGGACAGTCAGGACTTACTAAAATTCGATTTCTTTCCTTATAGGTTTGTTCTGCGTCTTATCATTTGCAGGTATGTTAGGATACCCTGTACTTGTTACATACATGCAAAAATCTGATTTTGATAGATTTTGAATATTTTCGATTTAGCCAATCACTGATAGTGTCTTTAAGGATCTTGCTTAACCTAGTGGTAAACCCTCTCCATTTTCTGGAAAATCAAGATGAATGAAAATATGTCATATCCACTATGGTTACAATATAACATCCACCAAGTACATAGTTCAGTGGGTTTGTACTTAAAACCATACATTGACATGAACTGACCTTGTCGGTTGATCTGGCTATACATAAATGTAATATACCCAAAACCAAGGGGTGTACTTCTAAATACAATGGTGATTGGAGGTACTGAATTGTGACAAGGGAATTGAGCTTAACCGCTCCTAGTGTTTGATGCCAAACACGTGAAAAACAATCTGATTTGAGGAACACGGTAAAAATGCTAATTTTCCCCAATATACGTTATGTATCAATAAACAAATCGTACTGTGAAGGGTGCGCTATCACTGTCATCGCATGAAACTCGGACTAGCAAAAACATCCGGTGTGTAATCGGAGCTGTATTTATACGTCAGTGACATTGGAAACCATGCGGATCTGACACGGCAATCTGGTTAAGATGGCATTTGTTGGAGTGGACTGACAGATCAAATAGGTGAATTTGTGGGCTCATCTTATGTGCGGTGTCACGTCGAGATTGGGCCATCCATATACTTGATACAATACAATCGTGTTTGTTTTCTTTGGATGACATCTTATCCAATGGTCGTACCGATGTTTTCCTGTAAGGGTTGAGGTGCTGTCAGATCCTTGCATTTAATGTGTATGCATATAATACCACCGTCAATTTAAGTACACACACAGCGTGCTTGTAAATAGCAAGTTGTATTTGTTTGCCTCCATTCTGAAATGTCACAAAAAATTGGAACAGAATGAACAGTAAAAGAATGAAGCCCAGTGGGCTTCTGGGTCGAGTCAATGGAGTGTTCTGCAAAATATTTATCCTGTGGTTTTCACACATAGCAAGTATACTGAGAAACATTCTGAGGCTAAATGTGATAAAAAGTGGGTAATTGTTGTCAAATATTTGCCGTACGTTTGGTTGTCAGTGAAATTGATGGACATTTTTTGAGAAAAAGTGTGGGTGGATGATAAGTTGCTAAGATACTATTTCAGAAGTGTAAGGTTGAAGTTTGTTGTGTAATTTCTTAGAGTCAAGTAGTAATTATGTGAATGGGAAAAGATGGATTGCTAGGTCCAAATAAACAAGCGCATTCAATTTTGTGTCACCTGCTGCACGGCCGTTTTCTTACTCGCGTGGTAGCCTATACGGCAGCTACACCGTGTCTACCGCGGCAACTACTCAACAGTACACATTGGGCTAGTTGCGATGCAGTAGCTGCAAAATAATAGGGCTTGCAAATTATGCAGTCATTAGGTGTACAGTGATATGGCTACTCTACAGCACCTACCCCAATGGCTACCCTGTATTTGCCCACTATAGGTGGCGAGAAGGTGGGTATGGTGTAGTCAGTACCGACATGCAGTTACCACGTAGCTACCATGCAATTACCATGACACCATTTTGATAGTGGACAAAATGAGGGCGCTATAACCTTGGTCTTTGTTTAGCATTTTTTTACCATTTTTAGGAAAATCATTGAACATTTTACCAATATGAATAAAAAGCAAAATTTAAAAAAGCAAAAAACTTAAAAAAAAAAACCCCTGTAATAAATAATGCAAATATATGCCAAAAAATTTAAAAAACAAAATTGGCCATGAGAAATACTGCGCGCCGCACTGAGAGCCGATCTGTACCACGTAGCTTACTCCGCGGACAGTGTAGGGATAGACGTGCTGTGTGTTACACTATTTTTTGTCTGCAGTGTGAGGCAAAATACACAGAATCCTGACCTACGAGTGTACATCTAGTGGGAAGGTAATCCATGTCTACCCGGGGGTTGTTGGTAGCCGCGTGGGTTTTTATACATGAAGAAATGGACATCTGTCGCGATTACAAACAGTAAATAAAACAACAATGATGAAAATACAAATCTTTTTTGAATTGCCAACGAAAACCAGAGAGTGACAATGTTTTCTAACCATGACTTCATTGTTTTTACCCTTACATACAGTGAAGGACTTTCAATTCCCACAGTGAATCGATCGGGCACACTCCCGTAATACAGAATGTGATACATTTGAAGCTTTACCCCGGCAGCTTAGTATGGGATTTACCATGACACCGGTTGAGGTGTTTCTAAGATGTTAATGAAATATCTGCTGGTGTTTCATCCTGATAATTCAAACATGGTTAAATTTATAATTTAAAAAAAGAAAAAACCTAAAAAATTAAAAACTAATAATTAAAAAAACAATGGACTACACTGATTGCTTAACTTGCTTGGATGCAATGGATTAATTGTCAAGGGTTTACTGCAAGAAGCCCCATCTGCAATAGCTGCCATTTGTCAGTTATGTTATTATATGCTTTATACCTTGCAGCATTTCTAACATCTCGGCCAAAGCGCTACTTGCTTTTTTGCCCTAAACCATCAATATAAGCTGATTGGCACTTAAAGTTAGAGGAGAGCTAGCTCACTGATTTGCCTTGCTTCGCTTCGCCTAAAAGTAGGTGCGGACAGACATTACTATACCACTCACCTTAAAACTTACAATTGCTACGGCCTTACTGAGTTGCAACTTGCCGAAAGACGCTTTGCGCACTTTAAGCGATTGGTTGTGAACGTGCTCACTGAGACGGCAAACCCCACTTGACGTGGCATTTGTTTTTCTTTAGGCAAATTTTCAGTGTAGGTATAATTGTATCATTTGTATTGCAGAACGTTTTTGTTGTTGCCATGCAGCCTAGATACATGATTTATAATTTCCTTTCTTAAAAGTAAATTCTAGTAAATTTTCCTGAAGAAGAAACACAAGACATATTGCAAAGAATCAAAGCAGATGTTAGTGTAGAAATATCTGCAACTGTTTGGAAGCCTTTAATACCAATATGTTCCTAAACTGAATCATTTGGAGCTCTTTTTGTAGCTCTAACAATTTGCTAAACAATACAATAACAGTGAATGTATCAGTTTGCATTTCCGATGCTTGAAATGAATATTGGTGTAACCATGTTGAGCATGAATGGGTCGGGAGATCTCACTGAAATAGTTAGCAAGTTGAATGAAGAATGCATGAAATTGTTGAATGCTTTCGTTTCAAGACTGAAGGGTGTGCCAGATGTGGATTACACTCAAGAGAGGATTTGATGGCTTCTTTTAATAATATTAGTCTTGTGGCAAGAAGAGATTGAGTTTATTCTGTGTGTAACAGAATTGAAAGTAGTGGATTATTCAGACGTAAACATACATCCTTTAGTGTGGAAACTCATTTGTTTCAGGGGTAGGAATTTCATAGCAGAGGCGAGATAGCAGTCTTGATTTCTTAAAAAAATGAATTTGCAGGACTAGTCTAATTCGCTACTGTGTTAAATTCTACAGTTTACGAGAATCAACATTGATTCCCGCAATCATTTACGAGAATATTTGCGAGAATCGATTCTCGGATCCTGCTTGAAAATTCTAGCCCTGGTTTTGTCATTAATATGTTACAAACTTGCAGATAACATTATTTCTGAAGTGTGTTTGAATATTTCCTTTCCATAGAACACTTAAAGCCATAAAAATCATGCACGTAAAAAAAAATAAGATCGACAAATGCAGAAAATTGTGTTTGTCATTAATAATCATTATAAAAATATTTTATTTGCCTTCCTGCCTAATAAATGACATTTTCTTTTTAACCATATTTCATACTGGATGTCATGGGCCTTAATTCATTTAGTATTGATGCAGTTTACTGTGTGAATTCCTGGGAATAACCCAGCTGATCTTGATGGTTTTCATAGGGTATGCATGATGTAAAGTACCAACAGAGGCATAGAAGAAAGAATTAACCCCACAGCTGTTTGCCCCATGCAAATTGTCTCTTTTATTTTTAGAACAATTTTAAGTATGGCAAACACACTTTTGAAAACTGATATAAGTAGGGACATACAAGCGCTATTATCTCTGCAAATATCAGACAAATCCATGCGGGGAATCGTGCAATATAGGCCTACAAAGGTTTGATTTATATATATAGAAGCTCTATATGGCCCATTATCCATAGAAAGACGTGGAAAACTAGGTTTTAAAGAAAAAATCACTATTTGCCCGCATGAAAAATTTCGTAAAATTTACACAGGATGACATCAGTGGACATAAAAATGCCAAATCAGTTGTCAAAAGTGATGTCGCCTGCGCTGAAGTTTTGTTTTCTGGTTTTGTGATAATAAATGAGACGATCAAACAGCGGTGACCACTATTTTTCTACAGTATATCTGATTGGCTCATTACATGGTAGAGCATGTTTATAATCTCTTGAGGAACACAATCAAAATAGACCGATATATCATAATTAGCCTGGATGTGCAGGTTGTTAAGAAATTTTCATTGCATTTGACTTTTTTGAGAAAAAGGTAAAAATATTTTCTTGTGCTATTCTTTTTGTTTGATGCAAAATAGAGTATCAGAAAAAAATCACATACCATTTGCCATAATTAGATTAGTTGCCAAAATTTATACCCTGGATATCAATACCTTTTTTGTTAAAAATTGGAGATCTTGGACTTATCTCGTCTTATATCTTAGAAAATATTGACAGAAAATATCAAAAGTAATGAAAGGTAATACTGTTATAACCACAATCAAACAATGAAAGATAATAGATGATAACTACAATTTCAACTCGCACTGATAGCAGATTTAAAATTCATATACATGTGGCCTGATCCTCCATATCCTCTCCAAGATGTTATTGCGTCTTCTTCGTTCTCTCAATTCATGATAATAATCAATTCATTCATTCATACAAGTGGTGGTTGTAAATGTAGCGTAAAGTAATGTGAATGCCCCCTCTCTTGCAGCTGGCTTGTGAAAGAAAAGTTAGGATAAAAATTCCCATTTAATGTTAAACTATTTGACATGTATGACACTAATAGGCCAAAGGAGGACAAAATTTGGAATATTGACTGCTGACAGAGGCTTACGCAAAAGCATTTGGGTACAGGGCCAGTGATTATAGCGGCTTAACTAGTGAGTGCTTCTAAAAAAGCACTAATATTTTTATTATATAATTTTCATTCTTTTGAGAATTTCACGTAGAAGTATACCTTTCTAGAAACCGAACAAAACAAAGAAAGAAAAAGGGAAGTGACATTAAAAAGGGGAGGGAAAAGAAAGGAAATGTTAAAAAGCAAAGAAATGAATGGAAAAACCCCCAAAAAAAAAAAAAAAAAAAAAAAAAAAAAAAAAAAAAAACCCCTCAAAAAAAAAAAAAAAAAAAAAAAAAAAAAAAAAAAAAAAAAAAAAAAAAAAAAAAAAAAAAAAAAAAATGGAGGATTTTTTTTTTTAAAAAAAAAAAACCCAAAATAAATAAAGGAGAAAGATGTAAAATGAAATTGAAATGGGAAAGGAGGGGTGGTAGAAGGAAAGAAATGGGAAAGGGACATTGGAAGGAAAGAAATGGGAAAGGGAATTGGAAGGAAGGAAGGAAAAGGAAGGCAGGGGTGCATAAAGTGCGGGAGCTGGAGCGGCCGACTCACAGGAAATGAGAGCTCAAATTGAGAAATGAAACAAAGGGTACAAAATGAAGCAGAAAAAAACTTGAGGGAAAAAAAGGAAAAAGAAAGAGGAAAACTGGAAGAAAAGGACAAAGAGGAAATACGGGAAAGGAAAATAGAAAAGAGGATCTAAAATAAGTTCTTTTAATAGCCATTATAGCAGGTGAGAGGAACTCTTAGGTAAGGAAACCTAGGGGAATGTGAGGAAAGAAACATAATGAAATGTGATGAAAAGAAACCTTGGGGAACATGAGAACAAAGAAACCTAGGAGAAATGTGGAAAGCGTTAGAAGAAGAAACTGGATGAAATGTGAGGGGGAACCTATCAAAACTGTGAGAATAGAAAACATAGGAGAAATGGAGAAAAAAGAAAATCCAGGGGAAATGTAGGAAAGGAAATCACAGGGGAAATGTGGAAAATAAATCCAGGGAAAAGGATAGAAAGAAAATAGGATAAAACTGTGAGGGAAAGAAACCTATGAAAATGTGAGGAAAGAAAACTGAGGAAAAATGTGAGAAAAAGAAACCTAAGAATTGTGAGTTTACAGTCAAAATTTAGTGCATGTATGGTGGCGAAATTTTGAAGTCTTATAACTTGCCTCAGATAAACAGTCCAGACTGAGGAAACGAGTTGCTGAGGGTTAAACAATTAATGTGGCAAAACATAAAGAGGAAGACTCAAGAGTTAGAACTAGCAAAATATGTGAGGAAAAAGTGGTTGGAACAATGAAATGGGGAAGCCAAAGTAGAAACAACAAATTTGTGCTGAGAAGAATATACAAATCAACACCAAAGAGGTAAGAATTAAAGCGTAACCAAAATGACAACATTAATCTGAAGCTAGACACTAGCCAAGGCAGAAGGCACTTCAAGAATCAAAACAAAATTCTTTTCGCGCAGAAAGAAAAAGGGGAACCAGGAAAATAAAATTGTCCCACTCATGAGTAATGACTACTATGATATGAGTAACTGAGTTGATTCAGTGATCGAGTCAAACAAGCTTCACAACACAGGGGTGAGGTCATTAAGGACCGAGGTCAACCAGTCCGTGGATGGTCCATAATTTGGACGAATCAAGGGAGGTGAAGTGGTAGAAGGACAAATCAGAAAAAAAATGTTTTACTACTTATTCTTCAAAAAATGTCATCTTGAAGGTTATGATAGCTTAAACTCAAAAATGCTTCCCGGGGGCTCCGGCCTGGACCCCCTGCCGGGGCTTTGCCCCTGTCATCCTTTCAGGGGCGCAAGCCGGGCCCCCAGGATGGGGCCCTGCCCTCTCCCTGCTTAATGTTCTGTGTCGTTTATGGGAAATTACCTTTTGTGGCCTCCACGCCCCACTCAGAATGAAACAAACACAATACCCTACTCATTTAGTTATTTTAACATTCACATGAGGTTTAAGGTCCATTTTAAAGAAGACGGAAGGAAAGAAGGAAGAGGGGAGATCGGTCACATTGAGGGAATCGACAGGCCAAAATCTTGCTCCTGAGAACATATTACTTTTTGCCCCCTGAAGGAATGAAAGGAGAAGAAAAAAATGGAGATAGAGAAAAATGGGAAGGAAGGGAAAGTAAATGAAAGGTAATAAGGCAAAACAAATGGAGAGAACGGCAAGGAGAAAGGATAAAAGGAATACAAAATTTAAAACCATGATACCCAAAAAAAAAAAAAAATTTGACACATTGACCATTATTTTAGGAAAACACACAATTTCAGCAAGAGTTTACAAAGTATTTTAAGATAAAAAAATATGTCTGTACTAGGTATACCAGTCAGGAGTAGCACTGTGGACAGTGGGACTTCACCACCAAAGCCTTAGTAGATCAGTTTGGCTGAAATGATGCACTATTTCAGGCTGGTCGAAAAGCTTCGTCAGAGTTTTTCTTTTCATTGACGAATCGAAGAAGTCTCTTGTTCAGCCAAGTATGAAAGTAATAAAAAACATGTGTGTCGTCCACTCTCAAAGCTGCTGTTCAATACAGATCAATTTGATGATACTGTCAATATAGATGAGCCTTGAGCCAAATTCGATCCCTGTTCGTAGGTTTACATGGCAATTGTGAATGAGAAAGTTTCCGTCATGTTGTCACATTATGTTGATAAAACAAGTTTGCCTGTTTCTTTAAAGGTGCTTGTTACGATTATGGTATGTGGTCTTTACTTGTATGAGAGCCTGCACTTACACAACACCCCATCAAGTACCTGGGAAACAAACCTGCTGGTTTTGATGGTAGACGCAATAATGCATGTTGCAAGCACTATTCAATACTGTGCTAATATTAATGGGTAACCACTAAAAGGCGGTTTTTGTTTATATCTGGGAATGAAATGTATTTGAGGGCTCAAGTTTAAGGACGACATGCGAAAAATACGGGCCTTTCCATTGATATCAAAAGCGATTCTACTTCCGGGTAAATTAGGGGAGTCCCAAGACGACCGGAACGCACCTTTACTAAGGTGCATTGTATTTGAAGGAAAACATTCTTCCTAATTTTTGTGCACATTGGATGAATTTCAAAATTTGTTTTCAATTTGTTTATAGTTATTGGACAAAACAATGTCAGATGGTAACTTGTTGAAGAGGTGATACAGATTTTCAAAATTAGCAATGAATGTTTACATGTTTTAAAGGTGCCAACAAGAGATTTTCCCTACATAAATGTGTCATAAAAAATGTGGAAATTTAATTTTTGCACTATGATAAAGCTTTCTATCAAAAATATACCTGTGTGAAAATGATTAAGCTGAGAATTACTTCTTTGGTACAAAAATGTGAATTTCTAATTCCTAAGGAGCAAATACAAAAAATTCAGACTTGTTTATCTTGAAATTAAGAAATTCAAAATCACCTTTTGTTTCCATTTCAAACAGGCATTTCTGTAGAAAATACAAAGTACGAAATAATATGGGGCATAGACGGATTTAGGGGGCGGGCGCACAGCACGCGCCCCCCTATTTTTTGCAAACAACAGGGCGCAGGGCATTGTAGTTGTAGAAAAATGCCTTTTGACGCAAATGGCGCGCCGGGCGACCTGTATATCTAGGAAAATGACCTTTTGTGGGCGCCATTGCCGACACCAATTTGTAAAATTTGCCCGATCGCTGCGCTCGCGGGGAAACACAATTTGTTCAGTTGGTTTGAAATTCTGAAGAACAGGGGGGGTACCTTGGTGTTGTGTTGTTGGTGCTCTGGTGCTTCAAAAAATATAAAATCTAGGCGTCGGCATTCCCCATCCCCCCTCCGCTCTTCAGACTTCGAAACCCGAGGTGAAAAAAAATTGGGCTACCCGGCGAGCGAGCGAGCCGGAGGAAAATTTTACAAAGCGACTAGTGACGGGCGCCCCACCCTATGAGAATTCCTGGATCCGCCCTGTATTGTGGGTCTTATCTATGAAATCACTACATATACGATCTATAGATGTTCAAAATCTCTCGTTGACATCCTTAAAAAGGCAGGTGGGCAATCCAGTGGATGTAGCGAAAATTGTGAGTTACATTTGCGCCCCCCTGATGTGGCCATGTGTTGTGCCATTACCTCAAGCACTTCTCTCTATCCAGATGCGGGTCTACAAATGGGTACTGCCATTCAGGGAGCACAACATTATAATCTTTTGGTGTATGGGTAGTAGTTCCGGAAAACTATTTTGCAGTCTTTTGGGACTGTTCCAGGAGGATGGTATATATAATATTGTGAAAGAGATAGCTTAAGCATCATTGCGATTAAAAAAAATGAAAATCGATTCTGTGTAGAACCTAGGCCTCGACTTCCGACCCTGTTTGAAACGTGGCTGTAGTCGTAAGTTGGCTCAAAATAGTGATAGCGCTGTTCATATGCATTTTATTAAAATCTATTATATCAAAAATTGCAACTTCTTTGAAAGTTCCAGTTATCTTGGGGGATCTATAGGGAGATTGATTCAAAACATTCAAAATATTGTCACGTGGGGTGCACATCAGAGAGCATGATGTGGTATTTTTGCATGGATTTATTGGGCATGTATTTAGTGGTGTGCCACCCGTCAGTGCTGGGAAATCAGTTAACAGATTTGTGGAGGAGTGTAGCGATTATAGACCATGTTGAGCTAAATATTCAGATTGCTTTATTAAGATATACGGAAGTTCTTGGAGCCTATGATATTTTATAATTATTACATCTGACTATTTTCTTTCAATTCGGTTCTAACAACATACCAGAGTCTGTCATTTGAATGTAATATAGGCATGATTTAAAATCACTGGTTTCCATAGCAACTCTCAATCTAAAGGGGACAACTAGCATTCCGGGAACGCTGTATGTTCTGGCATGAGTGCTTCAATCATTGCCGTTTATGGTGCAGGCATTAGTATTAGTCTAAACACGAGATTTGACTACATTGATTAGCACCCATTAACCAACTCTTGGACTTGCTGAATGGTCTGTTTGATAGGCAAGTTGGCTTTATTGTAACAAAAAAACAAGTCATTTCAATAATTGTTTTCTATGGGAATACTACACTTAAAACAACATTAAATATTTGTTTTGTATGTGTACATTGTTAAAAACCAACAAAATGACAGCGGCAACAAGCTAGCTACTGTGCCGATTTTGAGCATGATGGTTGTTGAAAGTGGTTTTATTGTAGCTTTTTTGCGAGCCATCACGTACAGATGGCCTAGATTTTTCACTTGATCTACCAATAAGGTATAAATTGGTATGCCAAGTATCTTCACGTTTGTCAGGGTTAGCTCAGGACTTTTAACAACAATGTTATAGGAGTTGTGAAGGCTTTTCTATGATAAATCATTTGTACCTCTCATTCATTTCTTTGTGTTTGTGTTTTATTTTGAATCGGTGAAGTGTGCATTTATTTGGTATGTTTTTATATGACCCAGGCACAGGGGGATTGTCCTAGACACCAGAATGATGACAAAACTTGGTGAAACTGAACTAATTCAGTGAACATTCACAATTATCAAGTTCAATTCAAGTCGGCATGATACTCAGAATCTCAAGGTTGTTTCCTTGATAACCGCATCAGAATAAGTCCAAGAATTGGCATTCATCTTGCACAGGACACTAAGACAATTACATTAGGGATTGTCGATACGAGCTAAGTGAGAAATCAGGTGCAGTCCTTAACGCAAGTTAAAATGCAAATATGGTACGGTTGTATATGCAAGGATTTTAGTAGAACGCTTTGACCTAGATAGATACGTTTTTTCATCTGAAAAATGTCTTTTGATATTATGAAACGTCTTCTGAATTTACCTCCTCAAAATCTAGGACTTCAAATTGTTATTAGGAGTAACTCTCTGGTGCCCTGCTTCCCTTCAATCGGGTAAATTCAAATAATTACAGGTCTTTTATTTACCCAGTGACTTGATTCATTCCAATGTAAAAAGAGAAGCGAGGTGGGTTTGTGAGTAATGGGCTGTGACGGGGTGACCTGGGGAGTCAATTTTGCGACATCAAATCTTACACTTTGTCCTCCCCAGAGAGACGCCAATTTCGAAACCTTTACTTGTTTACGCAACAGCACCATAGAGTAATTAGAAATTTCAAGTTACGACAGCAATATTTTTTATTAGAATATCTATTCAGAGTGAAAGGCACTCTCAATGATTTGCAAAAAGAAAATCAGGAAATTAGAAATCAGCAAGGCTTCAGATTGTTGCATTATAGGACAAGAGCAAAGTATAAGAGCAAAGTTGATCTAATAGCTCTTGAATAGGGCAAAAGTTGAGAAGGGCCTGATCACTAATGAATACTGAAATCACTTACATGTTCCCTCGTATGTAGCAGCGTTATGCGATTGGTAATATGTGTCACATGACGATGTATAAAACAAGGTTGATAACAGGCTGGCCATAACGATGCCGAGATGGTCACAAAATCTTGCAATTCAGACCAAGATGATATTTAATATTTTAATTTCAAATTTGTAAGTAATGTTAGCAAAAGTTGGTAAACAAGCCCTCGGGCACATGACAGAAAGAATGTTCATACCCAAAATCTACAAATGAACCCTAATTTATTCATAGTCCTTCATTTAGGAACATCTGCTTGCAGAGAACATTTCGTTTGTTGTAGTCCTCCAGAAATTGCATGTTATTGCTTAAAGCAGCATTTTGCGATTAAAAAACCGTATCTGACTTATCTGAAAGACTAAAGTAAGGATTTGAATCATATGAACATGTAGCATTAGGTGTGCCCAATAGACATTTCAAAGTTTGTAGTCCTGCAACTGCAAGGAATTTGCAATTTTGCATTTGCTGTCCTTAAATGGGTAGAAAGTTCAGCATACACTGTTAACATATGTTAAAAAGTGTTTAAAGTTTAAGCAGTGTTTATTGGTGATGTACAAAGTTCCACCCGTTAAACAACTGTTTAAACTGTCACACCCGTCAAACAACTGTTTAAACTTTCGAACCTAACAGCCTATAGATGATATCTATCGTCCTCAATCAACCGTCTTGTGCTCACCCCACCCCCTGTGGTTAGAGCGCCGTCATAGTAATACGGAGTCGTCGGTTCGAATCCGGCCAACGCGATATTTTTTTTTGTCACACTTGTGTGCGCTGGCCATCTAGGGAAAGATTAATAAATACCAATCCTTGTCTACCTGGAGAAACTAAGTAGTTAAAATTCCATAATGTTTAAACTTTTAAACAACTGTTTAAACTTTTAAACAACCGTTAAACTTTTAAACAACTTGTTTAAACTTTTAAACAGCTTTCATCTGGGTGTAATGACTATGGGGACTTGTGATACCACACAAAAACAAGGAAAAAAGAAGATTTAGAATAACTAAAAAAATTGGGAGTAACTCTTCAGAAGGCGATAGAAACCAAAATAAAGGATCTAAGAAATATTACACCTATAGAATAAATTAATAGAAAAAGGGAAAATTTTATTGCAATATGTGTCATGCTAAAATGCATGGTGAATGTTACTGTGTGAGACTTAAAAAACAGACCGTAAGTTCAGAAATAACCTATTCAATTTAATATGCTCCGCAAGTGGTCTCAGCTAGTAGAAAGCATTTGGGTGAATAAGAGATTATTAAAAAAGCAATAAAATACTCTTCTTTAGCCCAATAGTGTCACACAGCATTATTTTCCTGACATTAGTCTTTGATTTAACATTTGTAATAAAGCAAGGTGGACTAGAAGGAACAGACCAATTTCATTTCCCCAGCATGGTGTGCGCTGTATCTAAACACCCCAATAGATCTCAGACGGGACCAGTTTCTGAAAGCCAACTTGCCGAATTGACATCATCTAAGGGCACTGTGGCCCCTCGTCATTGCTTGTCCCTGAAGTGTCCGTAAGTGGAAGGACTACTCAACTAGGGTCATAACGTTGTTTTTCCACTCTCGTGTAGTAAATTGGACATTTAATGACTTCCCGATTTCAGTTGGAGTGGTGTGGTAAGAGATTGCTTGTGTACAATGAAATATTAGGAGTGTGTCCAAAATGAAATGGAATATAATGAAAAGCAAACAAAAAAATGTTGTCTGCCGATGTAAATTTAGAATATGAGTGATTGCATTTACCCTGATGATGTTTGCTAAACAGAATTGGTACATTTTTGCTAGAAGTTGATTGTTTTGATGTAGGTATATAACACCACAGCGTGTAATTTTCAATTGATTGTGAAATTGGGATCTTGTTTCAAAACATTTTTTTTTCAAATGATTTGAGGTGTTCTGACTAAAAATAAGGAATCCAGGTTAAGCACAATGGGTTTGTATTGTAAGAATTTGCAGAGATGTAACTTTTCTTGAAATTTCCAGATTTTTGGCCATAAATAAAAAAAAATTCTGGAAATGTAAAATATATATATATCTATCAAGCCACCATCACAAGAGAGGATACCGGGAAACGCGAAACATATGTCGGACTAACTGAAAACCAGTTCAAAACCAGGTACAGGAACCATGCAAACTCGTTCAGAAATGAAGCGTACCGGAACAGCACAGAACTGAGCAAACACATCTGGAGCTTGAAAGACTCCAATATACAATTCTCAATTAATTGGAGAATTCTCAAACAATGTAAGCCATACTCAAACATCACAAAAAGATGTAATCTGTGCTTGCATGAGAAATTCATACTCATATGCCACCCCGAACTATGCTCACTAAACAGAAGAAACGAACTTGTGAGCAAATGTAGACAAAGGAGAAAGTTTCTCCTCAGCAATAAGTAGTTTTTAGGCCAGTAGGCCTATTTGTTTTTTTATACAATCTGTATGCGCTATCCTGAAACATTTCCACCCAGGCACAGTCGCGCACATCAAAATGTGCCGCTGCGCATCATCGCACGCGCTTAAGCTCCCCCTTCACGCCGCGCACAATCTCCGCATTGCGCGTTTTGTCAACTCCTAGCCTGGTGGAGAATGTTTCAGTTCATAACACCTGATGAGTGTGGCGTAAGCCACACGAAACAAATTTGTAGTGTTTCGATCATGGAATAAAAAGGGACAGAATAATTTATAATTTATATTAGCTCTACTTCATTAGTATCGAGCACTCTGTCATATGCGATCTGAATCTATTGCTGTAATTGTATATATATTTCAATTTCTGAGATCAAATTGTTAATGATAAAGTTAAACTGCATCAAAAATCCAAGTTTTAAGTACCAATTTATTTTAGAGAAGGGGATTTGTACTCTAAAATCTCTGGTGAAAATGCATTCCCCAGAGATTTTCTGGATGCTTCGCTAAAGTATGGCCTTCCCATTGGTTCAAATTTTGGATTTTCAGGAAATGAGACTACGTACTCCTCTGTAACATCTCAGAATTTGGGGATTGCGCTTCTCTCTATACACAAAGCTTTATATTTATGTTAGAGTGTATGAGCACCTAACTTCATTTGATGGAGAGAGAGAGAGAGAGTGTGTGTGTGTGTGTGTGTGCATGCATGCATGTGCGTGTGCATGCATGCATGTGCGTGTGTGTGTGTGTTTGTTGTGTGTGTGTTTGTTGTGTGTGTGCTTACTGGAGTGACATTGTGGGGTTATTTTTAAGTAGAAATGAACATTGTGGGGTTATTTTACACTGTGGGGTGATTTTTACTTGACCTTAATTGTCCTATAACGGAATAAACTGTAATCTAGTATTGAGGTTTATTCTGTAAAAGAGTAGAAAAGAGGATTTTTCTAGTTTAGTAACTTTATAGGCCTGCGGCGCAATCCTCTTGGCTAAAAAAAGTGAGAAAAACTCTAAAAAAAATGAAAAAAATTGAAAAAAAATCTTGAAAAATGTCTAAAAAAGTGTCTTTTTAAGAGAAAAATCTCAAAACTATATAGGTTTTGAATTCTTCCTTATATAGTTTTGAAAAAGTGTATTTTTCTGAAAAAATGTCTAAAAAAGTGTCTTTTTAAGAGAATTTTTAGCAAAAACCCCACAATGTAGCTCTGGTAAGTATGTATGTGTTTGTTGTGTGTGTGTTTGTTGTGTGTGTGTGTATAAATTGCACTGACTGTGAACACATGACATTTTTACAGCAAAGCATAGAAGAAAATGTGAATATCTGCACTACATGTATACACAATGTCGTGTAAACTTGAAATTTTCCATTGTTCTCCACTACAGAGATCCGATTATCTTCACCGTGAGCTGAGCAAGATTGCCAGTCAATACTCCAACATACGCATGACGCCATGGAGAATGGCCACCATCTGGGGCGGGGCTAGTCTCCTCAAAGTCTACCTACAGTGCATGCAGGACCTGTCTGCGATGGAGGACTGGAAGTGGGACTTCTTTATTAATCTTAGTGAATCAGATTTTCCTTTAGGTGAGTGGCCGAATGTTTGGGAGTCATCTCCAGTTATGAAGATGGCCTATATAAGTTAACGTTGATAGCACTCTGCATGGCTACAGTCTGTCTGAAAATAAAAGTATTTATCAATACCATGATCATGCATGTAGCCAGGGTCTCGCAACCCCGGGGTGTGATCCTGGGGATGATCCAAACCACAGCTGCAGGGGATACTTAAGGCCCCGGCATGGTCCAGGGGCAAATCCCCTGAAAAATATGCATTTTTTGGTCACAAATCGAGGCTTATTTCAATCCCTCTCCTTCTTTTCTCCTTTTTTAAGAAACTTGGGGTGCGCATGCTCCCTCCGACAGAAAATCAAAGCATGGTTTCCTATAGGGACAGTAAGGTTACAATAGCAGGCAAGTTCAAAACATGGTTTACAGTTTTCTTTGTACTTGTCTGTCCAATAAACCTTCAAAACTTTTTCAGTTTTCATTCCGGCTACAACTGATCCAGTGCAATTTGAGAGAAATTTGTATCCTCAAAAAAAAATAAATCTCCTCTTGTCACTTTAATGAAGCTATGAAAATGCATATTAACTATTATCTAGTTTTCATCCCTAATCCGACACATTGAGAAGTTTTATGCATATGAGGAAAAAAGTAACATGCGTAGTATGCTTGCTAGGAAAAACAGCCACTAAACTTGAAAAAAAAAAAAGAATATTAAACTTAATTCTCACCGGATAAGTTCAGAATGATGCTAATTGCAATATAAGCAAACTTAATGCTAAACTAAGTGTTAAATTAAATGCTATTTTACATAAAAGATGCAGGAATACCAATGTGAATGTGATTAAACAAAATGAGCCATTTGTCGAGCAAAATTAAAATTCAGTTTATATGCCATTTCTACTGAAAACCATTATCTCAATTTGATTTAAGATTTCAGAGATATGGTAATTTAAGTGTTGCTCAAAACAATGGAATACAAAGGGAAGGGTAACATTAAAATTGGCTGTAATATTAAAATTAATATTAATATTAATTATTAAAAATTCATTTAGCTTGGCTTTAGCACAAATATAGAAACGACAATTAAGCTTACATTAAGTAGACTTGGCAACATGCTATTAAATATTTTAGATGAATATTAAATGTAAAATATAGAAATTGAGATTAACTCAGTTCAATAAATTTTATTACTCAATTTTGGAGTTGTTATTCAAAATAGATGGTGGCATATTTAGGATGTTGCCATGGATTTTATGTGAGTGTGATATAATCCCTTAAAAAATCTTATTACAGGCCATCATTTTCTATCCGTTCCTTTTTGTGGGCAGTTGCGGGCTGCCAGTGTAGTTCAAAAAGTAGAAAAACAAATAGAAATGTCCCAGACTATACTGTGGAGCATGCAATAGACCCACTGTATCTCCATTCAAGAAATCTAACTTGATCACACCTGTCTCTTAAAAAAAAGGGAAAAAAAAAGAAAATGAGGCTAAAGGTTGTAGCTAGCAATGTCTTGCAGCATTTCAAGTGTTGGAAAATGTGTAGTTCTCGCTTCTTATTTAAGCTCTTTTGTTTTTATATTTAATTACTTTTACAGAACTAATGACTTGCTGGTCAGCTTCTTGTCCAGATTTCGAAAACACAATTTCCTCAAATCACACGGAAGAGACGACAACAGGTGAGTTATAGTTGCCATGGTGATGCAACCATTATCAAATTTACTAGAAATTCTCTCAAAGGTTTAAACCCACCAAAGAAGTATTAACTGGTTGTTGTGACCATATAGCCATTATTCAATTTGTGAAGAGATTCCCTCCCAGGTGGGAAGAACCATCAAGGAGGATTAGAAAACATATTGCCATGGTAACACATCCATTATGTAATTTGGTAGACATTTCCTCCAGAGGGAAATCACTGTATGTGTTCTAGACGTTAATTAGTAGAACCTTATTTTGTTCCTAGAGTAACACTTTATCAGTCCCATGTCACCTGATTGTCAGCTGTTGTGATATCCTAAAGACATCTGTTTCTAGCACTCTATTAGGATCAACTGTCAGTACTTGTTGAACAGTCACTTGTTGCATTAGACAACTCATGACTGCAAGGGAGTCTAACTTAAGACCTGGGTTTAAACCAGGGTTAGTCCTGCATGAGTGGAACTTTTTTCCTTATGTGAAAGTTAAATGTAATGTGTGAGAAAATTCCTGATGGATGGGCCATTCACTGAGGAATTTTCTCACCTGTTACAGCACTTTTTAGAGTATGTTGGAAGGAAAGAAGGGTCCACTCACGTAGGACTAACCCTGGTTTATACCTGGGTCTGAGGTTAGACTCCCTTTCATAGTACCAGCCTTGGACTCTAAAATTATGTTCAGTATAATTAAATTACATGTGCCCTTTGCACCTATTCTTTATCACATGCTTTATTCTGTTGGAGTAGGTGTGAAGGGTACAATGTTACTATGCCGTATCTTCAAGGAACAAATTGAACAAATTAGAAGACTTGTGAGAACAGTATCCTCAATTTTTCAACAAATTTGAGATTCACGCATGTAATCATAAGCCTTTAGATTTCATGTTTATGCGTGTACAGATGCATAAGAGACATAATGCCGAAATTTCCATGCAAGAAGCAAAATGTGGAAAGTTAAGTGTTATGTCTTAAGCATCTATGCAGCCATGAACCTTTTAAAAAATATGATGTTCATGGCATTGGCAACGTGGTTGTGCCATGTGTTTAACAAGCCCATGATTCTTCTATACTTTGATTGTTACTAATTAAGGTGTGAGAATTGAAAAAGTCATTATAGAGTTGTAACATCGGATCTCAAATTTCTTGGTGGCATACACCCACACACAAAGACTCTTCTGTGGTATGATGAAGATGGTTTGTCTTATTACTTGGGGTAGCTTTTGATTTGGGGGTGGGCTAGTAATATGTATGAAAATCTCAGGATGTTGAAAATGCGAGGGTGCACTCTGAAAAATATCTCTGAATGTCCCTTTAAATTTTGGAGTATGCAATTACACAGCAAGATTCCTACTCACGGTGTAACCCAGAGCTTAGGCTACTCCATGTGTACTCTAAGCTCTACTCTAAGGGTACCCCTTTGATGCATTATTGATGCGGGACCTACAACTAAGTACTTGCAAAGTACACAAGCCACTGGGTGCATAGCAGCTATGTTTACTTAGTAGTACCCATCCTATAGTGTACTCTACAGTTGCCTGCTAGGTGACTGACAGGTACCCATGTACACCACCAGTAGTGGAGTACCTCTGCAGCTACTCCTCGTGAGTACCTTCACAGGTACTCCCTAGCGGCTGCCTAGTAGGCAGCACTTTGGTCCATAGAGGGCGCCAAACATTCCATTGTTGTTTACGACTTTCTGATCATTTTCAAGCTCAGTAACGTCCATATTTGAGTTGAGCATCATCAAAAACCCCTATATATGATATTTGTGTAAAAACATATAAAATATGTGACCAAAATGTTAAATAATGGATACAACTACTAAAATAATCACACAGAACTCAAAGCTCATTTGCATGGGAGTACCCATGCTGGTACTCCCGCATGGGGCGTGGTGACTAGTGTGAGCTACTGCGTGTGTACCAAGGTGGATGATTACCCCCACTTTTGCGGCCGGCGATGTGGTACCCATGCGGGTGGGTACTCCGTGGCTACTTAACAGCTACTTCAAAGGTACTCCCCTGAAGAAATTGGTTGTGTATTAACAATGCTTAGCCATGTGGGTGGAAGGACTTGGGATCTGTAAACCAGGTTTATTGGCAGTGCACAGGATTTATTAGTTAATAAGCCTGGTTTATTGATCGATAAATCAGGTTTATCACAAATAAGACTTGAAAGTTATGCAATTATTAACCATGCTTAGTCATGTGGGTGGAAGGACTTGGGATCTGTAAACCAGGTTTATTGGCAGTGCACAGGATTTATTAGTTAATAAACCAGGTTTATTGATCGATAAATCAGGTTTATCACAAGTAAGACTTGAAAGTTATGCAATTATTAACCATGCTTAGTCATGTGGGTGGAAGGACTTGGGATCTGTAAACCAGGTTTATTGGCAGTGCACAGGATTTATTAGTTAATAAGCCTGGTTTATTGATCGATAAATCAGGTTTATCACAAGTAAGACTTGAAAGTTATGCAATTATTAACCATGCTTAGTCATGTGGGTGGAAGGACTTGGGATCTGTAAACCAGGTTTATTGGCAGTGCACAGGATTTATTAGTTAATAAACCAGGTTTATTGATCGATAAATCAGGTTTATCACAAGTAAGACTTGAAAGCTTGATACAATGTGATGATCTCTGGGTTGTAAATTTGCAGACAAGTGAGAAGGCGAGGTGATAATGGAACCGTCAGCGTGTAAGAGAATTTATTTTTTGAGCATGGAATGCTTTCCAACTAATAATGCCATATAAGCTGATAACAGGATGAAAACCTGCGCACCTTAATATCATTCAATCGGCATGGCAACAGAATGCCATATTTAATGGGGGAGAGGGGGGTAAAAGGTTAACCGGTTTAATGATGGGGGTAACATTCTCATGACTATATTATCATATCATCATGTGAGTGCTACAAGGTCATCAGAGCAATAGCTGCCATTTATCATAAATTCCCTTCAAACATACTATTATGCCAATTCTTTGGTCAGTGGCTCTAGAAATGGTTCTTTGGGCGACACACCTGAAGAACCATTTCAAGAGCCACAGAACAAAGGAAATATAAATTGAATTATCTAGCACATGGCAGCACAAAGATGTGTCATATGGCAGCTATTGCACTTACAACCTTGTTGCAGTCACATGACGATATCTCTCTGCATGAAAATACCAAGTCCCCATACACTCCCACCTACCCTCCCTCGTATCTTATAAATTTCTTAAATAGACCCCATATTTTCCCCCCTCTCAAATTGCGGCCAAATACCTTTTGCCCCGCTGATCATCCACGCTTCAATGCATTACTGTCTATCCCTTTTGGGCAAGAGTTCCATATGTACCCCCTTCAAAGTTCTACATGTAACCTTTTTTGAGGGGCCTCAGGGTTAGGGTTTTTGTTAGTGTGAGGCCATAAATAAAAAAGAATTTGTTTCCTGTATAATTTGAAAGGGGGTACATATGGAACTCTTTCCCATTTTGTTGTCACGTGCAGATATATCATACCCAGTAAATATCATCCCTAAAACATTGTAAGCTTATTTCAAGGGTTTACTGCAAGAAGGCCCCATCTGCAATAGCTGCCACTTGTCAGATGCATTCTTATAAAGTGTTAAACCTGTCAAATCTAACACCTGGCAGCTATTGCAGATGGGGCCTTTTTGTCCTAAACCCTTGATTTGCTATGCAGACACTTATCGAGCTAATGAAATGACATCAATTTGTCTGGTGTTGTAGGTAATGCTTTTAACTTGTTTCTGTCTATGACCTCCTCATATGATGAAGATAAGATCTCATTGCATTAAAGCCTAAAGTTGTATTTCATAACTGCCACAGAAATATTATGTGACAATATTTGTAATGTGAAATGCCATTATAGCATTTAAACATTGCCCGAGTATGGGACATTGGGAAACAAGCAATTGTTCATAACACAAAACCGTAGGATTGGAATCAACTCAAATTTTCTGAATACGATTTTCTTAAGGATATCTAGTGAAACAGGTGCTGAAATCACGAAATGCACCTTTAACCAGCAGCTGCAGCAAAACAATTATATTAATTTCTTATTGGCAGTGGAATAAATGTAAAGTGCTCTGAAAAACCAAATGATAGAAATGTGCTATGGCATTTATTTTTTTAAACATGGGCTAGAAAATGTCCTTTTAATGGTATGTTAATTTAAATTCAACAAAATCAAAGTTGGAAAATGTCTGATTTCATTTGCCTCTCTGGATTGACTTTTATATAAAATTGGGTATTTTGTAAAATCTATACATTCAGATTGTAGTTTATTATTCTCCATCATCCTATGTGTTTGTATTTTGTTGTCTAAGCTAATACCTCACAAAAGTTTGTCAAAACACAAACCTCAGTGTGAACAGGGGTGATCGAGATGTTTTAAATGAATCTTGGCACACCGCCTTTTCACTCATTGTCTTGATTCATACCAGAGTTAACACGCCGAGACGTAGCAGTTTGTCTCCTCTGAGAACCTTGCAGCCCTTGTCCTTACAATGATCATGTTGCATTCATAGAGATTTTTGATGTTAACCATTCTTGTCATTGTGATCATGAAGCAGTTAGCTCTTCATAGTCTTGATTCTAACCGGTATTGTCATCACGATTCCTCCCCTTAACATCTCGCATCCCTTGCTCTCTTGTTTTGTGGTTGTGCTAACCTGATTTTCGCTGCTGGCAAAACAAAAAGTAAAGTCAATGTCAATAAGATATGAAATAAATGTTTTTGAAATCTTGACTGTATTTATATGTAATACTTGTCATGTATTATTTGCTGGTTAAGATCAATGTAATTCCTTTTTTGGGAGGTAAATAGTGTCAAATTTAACAAAAACAAAACCACACAACCCTTAAAACACAATTCTGCATTTTGCATAGCTTTTCTTGTGAGACAAACTTTTTTTGCGAATACATTTCAAACTCACTGCTCATTTAAGTGGTAAGCTGTATGGTATTTATGTTGCAGCCAAAGAAACTTTCCACCCACTGTTTTACCCATACCTCAAATGTGCATGCATGCCTATTTTACAAATCTGTACATAAACAAACAAACAAACATACGCATGCATGTATTTACCTGTATAAGGGGACCTATGATAATACTTAGTGTAGACACACACACACTTAACCGGCAAACTGTGGACAACCAAGACACACACACAGCCACCTGCTATCTAACTGTGGAATCTACTACTACACACTCTACAACCCCTAAACATAGACCTTGTTTTATGTGTTTTACATTTGTAATCTTTGAGCTAGTGCCTACAGCTAGAAAATTTTTGTATTTTCATAGACTCCCTTTCAGAATACCAGTCAAACTTTAGACCCAGGTTTAAACCAGGTTTAGTCATATTCGAGTGGACATTTTTCCTTCCAACATACTCTAAAAATGTGCTGGAACGGGTGAAAAATTCTTTATGGATTTTGGTCGTTCCGTTTAAACCCAGGTCTAAAGTTGAACTCCCTTTCAGAATACTAGCCATTGTGTTTGCAGTTTGTGGTGTTATTTGTGAGTATGTGTTCCGCATTTGTTAGTGGATGCACAAACACACACAAACACAAATATCAGTGTGTTTATGTGTGCATTAATCATGTTACAATTCCAATCTGTATTGATGAGCTTTGCAGTAATAATATTGTGACATAGAAAATGATGGCAGCTGAAATAAGTAGGACATTGTGACAAGATGAATGATGGGACAAAAGTGCTTATATTGTTAGGGGTGTCTGTTTACTTCCTGGATGGCTGGCAGCCATATAGCACCCTCAAAACACGGCTTTATTCAGGTCGTCTAAAGCATGGCTTTATTCATGTCTTCTTGGGAGTGATTATGATAGTCCGAAGCAGAATTCCTTGGACGATGCCGAGTTGGGGTGGGGGCACAAAATGGGAAGCCCCACATGTTAATCAATCAATCAATATTTATTTGTTCATCACATAATACAGCAAAATACAATTTTAAATAATTATAGAATGCAGCAAAATACAATTTTAAATAATTATGAAGAAATGTAGTACAATAAGATAAATGTGATATTTAGAGAAATATTTTATACGAGCATGATAATTCAATGTGAATGGAATTAAAATAATTAAGACAGTGATACTGTATAGAAAATGTATCATCAATGGCAGAGTAAAGCCCGATGTATACTCCACTTCGCGTCCGCGATATCGCGGCTGCGATGGAACTTGACCCCGATTTTTTATTGCCTCGGCGAAAGAATTTCTATCGAAAAAAAAAAAAAAAAAAAATTGGTCAGAAGAGCCACTGACTCATGGGGTGTGTTCAGAGAATGACACCCATTGACCCCTATATGACCTTTTAACACCATCATACAAGTGTTACACATTTTGCGATCACAAAGAGAGGCAAGACTTTTGGTTCGAGAACCACCTTGTTCTTAATTACCAACATTTTTGTACCAAGTCAATTTGTTTATCATAGTATTTTCCATTGTAAGTAAAATAAGGGCATCACAAATTTATTGTCCTCTTTGAATACCATCACTTGATAGGCTTCTGCATCATTGATGCTCTGGTTCATGTCTTCTTGGGAGTGATTATGATAGTCCGAAGCAGAATTCCTTGGACGATGCCGAGTTGGGGTGGGGGCACAAAATGGGAAGCCCCACATGTTAATCAATCAATCAATATTTATTTGTTCATCACATAATACAGCAAAATACAATTTTAAATAATTATAGAATGCAGCAAAATACAATTTTAAATAATTATGAAGAAATGTAGTACAATAAGATAAATGTGATATTTAGAGAAATATTTTATACGAGCATGATAATTCAATGTGAATGGAATTAAAATAATTAAGACAGTGATACTGTATAGAAAATGTATCATCAATGGCAGAGTAAAGCCCGATGTATACTCCACTTCGCGTCCGCGATATCGCGGCTGCGATGGAACTTGACCCCGATTTTTTATTGCCTCGGCGAAAGAATTTCTATCGCACGATGGATTTTGAGCCTTCGCAGAGAGTTGAATTTTGTTCAACTCTCGGCGATATCGCGGCCGCGAAAATTCTCTGATTGGTTGTTCTAGGAACCAAGGTCGGGCGATGACCTCATGAAAACCAAGCTGAACCTGTTCTTAAAAATCCCCCTATCAGCCAGATAATCAACAACAATACTCATCCAATGAATTATACATTAATGGACCAATTATTAAAAGCTATGGATGTAGTGCGAAAAAATAGTATGATCCCATATGAGGCATGATTATTTTTAAGGATATCGTAAAGAATGTTTTGGCGGTTAGTGCGGAATATTTTGTTTACCACCTGATTCTATTCTGAGCTCCGCATCCTACATGTTGCATGTATGGCCACCCCCGTGTACAAATGTAGGTACTACTAACTGGTCGTCATCAAACTGGGCATTTAACAATGATAAAAGTCATGCAAAATCCTTGAAGATGTGCGAAACTTAAATGGTAAAACAATACAAAATAGTCCAGAACATGTACATTATTTGCCAAGAATTCAAAATGCATATTGGCAATATCCGTCCTATATTACTTGATCAACAGGCATGGATAACAAATTTTAATATAACTTTGACCTAGTATCGTAAATAATATCGCTGTCTATTCTAGTTTGCTGGATCTCATTCGGGAAATCCAGAGCTATATCATCAAAATACGGAATAGTATGTAGATAATTCTATAAATTGTTATGAAAATTGTCAACTGGCAACATTAGTTGTCAATAAAATAATACAGCAACAACTTCCTCGAGATTAGACATTTGTCGCTCGGAGTATACATGACTTTTATCGCGCGGTATTGCGATGTAAAATTTCATCGCAGCATCGCGCGATGAAGCGATAGTGGAGTATACATCGGGCTTAATAATGTCATAACTGCTGAACCAGTGGTGAACGAGGTCACTGCTAAACGCAAGGCGTGGGGTGCAGTGACCTCTCTAAGATTACACATGTATAGGCCTATGGAGCTTTGCAACAAAGACAAGAACAGAACACACATACAAGAAACAGTACGAACAGGACATCAGAAATTTACAGGACAACGGTTACTCAGTCCGACTATTAGACAAAAGGTAGAAGTTGAACAGTAGAAGGAAAAGAAAAGGAAAAGAAAAGGAAAGGAAAAGAAAGTAAAAGAATTAAGAATTGATCACAGCACTGTATGAACTGATAAGATATTTTGTCATGTTTGTTTTGAAGGAGATGAATGAGGTGAAAGGTCATATACTGAGGCCAAAGATACTTACTCTGTGGTCAAATGCAAATTTTTTTTGAAGACCACAAAAAAGCAACAACTGTTGTTCGAGAACGGCGCTTGTTAAATGACCCATTCAATAATGGCATTTTTTATGATTCCATCCAGGAGCTTGGGTTAGTAAAAAGGGCATAAGAAAGAAAGAAAAATAAATAAAAAATAAAACAATGTAATTTCAAATGCATTCTGAGTGTATTTCTGGGATTTTTTTCCATTTTTTTTATGCCCAAACCGGTCCATTTTAGTTTAACAATTTTGTCCTCCCTATTTTAGTTCTGTCGACAAATCATGACTCCATATATATGGCACCCCCACTTCTGAAGGAAATGCCAGCCTAAAATAGAGAATTATCTATGTATTTAGATGGAACAGCGATTTAAATTGGATGTACTATAGCTGACTCTAGGCCCTCCAGTGCCTGTGCATTGAATGCTTTTTATCACTTTAGTGCTTCAGCGGTAAAACAGGTGCCGTCCGATGAGAGGTAATAATACTGGGCGTTCTGTTCGTTGAGTTTTATTCCTGTATTACGCTGGGTCTGTTATCAAAACATGTCAGTAGCATAAAAGAAAAATGTAGGGTCATTGGGGAGCGAGTACATTATGAATGGAAAAGGCATTACTTTATGTAGAGATATGAAACGGTTACAAAAGGAGTAATTGACTTTCAAATTCCTAAACAAAAGAAATCAACAACAACCATAAAATAGCTTAGTCTCCAATGCTTCAGGAAATTTGTTGTAATCAATTTTCGAAGTTTTGTTTGTTGTTGTTTACAGTCTTAAAGATTTTGGTGTAAATTGTCTAACTATCCACAGATACACAAGGTGAGAGAAGGGGAGGTATAATGTTCTTCCCACATGCATTTCTTCCAATACATTTTTGCACTGATTGCCACATGAGTTTATAGTGGCAACAAGTAATAAATTGCAAAGATTGGGCTTAGTGCTGTTCCATTCCTCTTGGTGAGAGATCTGCTGATCAGAGTATGGATTAATCAGTCCCATAATACATGCAACATACCCAACTTTACACAACATCAGGAGATAAGAATCACATTTTCTTAGGCTAAAGAGCACAATAGACCAGTTTTGTCTGGGAGTTGGTTTTTGTGTAATTATATAATCTTATAAAGGTGCAATGCAATGCATTATGGGATTGGTTTAAAGTTTTCTTTGTTCTGGACTGGCAATAATTCCAGCTGCATTGCTACCGATACCAAACCTCTATACACTGATGTGATGTAATCAACTGTAAACTTTATTTTATGTTATAATTCCTTATAACATATGTTATGAACCATAGCATTTCAGCGTAACCCACGGAAACACGACCTAATATAATTTATGTGATATATACAGGTATTCGAAAAGCTGTGTAAAATATTGCCTATGCTTTAAAAACTTGTGATACATGTGCAGTTCGTGAATCACTATTAGTTTATAAGGCCAAATAAAAAAAAGTTGTCTCAGAAGAATAGAAAAAAGGAATAGACGAATGCATTTTTTAAAATAAATTCTAATGCAAAATGTGTTTTTTAAATTGTTCTGCGAAATTACTTTTTTAATTGCGATTTTGCCACACTTTAAAAAAAAATTGGCTGCTTTGGAAGCTGTGAATTTTCCTTTTTTTTCAGAAATTAAACAAGGAGTAAAAGTAAGAACCTCAAAAAAATAAGGACACTAAAAACAAATTAAAGGAAGTGCGTGCAATCTTCTGAGACTTGTTTTTTACCTAATAAACAGGAACTGCAAGAGTTTAGGGACGCCATGACTGGTCTATGATTGCCTATGACTGCCTATGGTGTCTAATTGACTGGGCCTATCGACTGTCTATAAACTGCCTATTGACTGTCTGCAGCCATGCCTATGGACTGCCTATGGACTGCCTATGGAAGCCTATGGACTGCCTATGGACTGCCTATGGACTGTCTACGGAATGCCTATGGACTAACTATGGACTGCCTATGGACTGCCTATGGACTGCCTATGGACTGCCTATGGACTGTCTGTTGACGTCTATTAAATGCCCATGTGACTGCCTGTTGACTCTGTTGACTGTCTATGGACTGCCTGTTGACTGTCTATGGCCTGCCTGTGGACTGTCTGTGGACTGCGGTTGTGTCTGCGAAGGCTGTTGACTGTCTGTGGTGCCGGTTGACTGTCTATGGACTGCCTGTTGACTCTGTTGACTGTCTATGGACTGCCTGTTGACTCTGTTGACTGTCTATGGACTGCCTGTTGACTGCCCTATGATACCTATTAACTTCATAGGACTGCCAAGTGACTGCCTTTGGACTGTTTATTGACTTGTGATGTACAACTGTAAATGTTGGCAGGTTGAGACTGTGGTCAAATGCCATAGAAGGTTTCCCAAAACCCGCATTTTGAATTGCTCTCTCCTGTCCAAGATAGTTGTTTCCAGATAATTCAATTACATATCAGCCATTTTGGCCACACAATGTGTTCGCTATTCAAATATTCAAATGTCTTGTGTTTCAAATCTCTTATGCATAATTTTCTTTATGCAGATTTATCAAGAAACAGGGCTAGACAAAACATGTATGAAGCGATACACACCTGTGGAGGCTAGGGGAGAGGGAGCTACCCACAGGGATATCATTGGATGGAGGGTCTGATGGATATTGTGAATCGGGATTTTGTGCAGTATCTGATGAAGGTGACAATGCTTTGCTGAGGGGATTGAAGGAGATGTACAAGTACACATCTGCCAGCGAGTATGTGTCTTGTGTGTTCAATTAACGTAGAAAATTTCATTTGAAAACTCAATGCTGTATCAATGATTTTCCTCAAAAATGTAAACAAACACTACTAAATTTCAGCCATATTGTCATTGTCTTGTCAATATCATTCTCGCTGCCGCCGTCATCGTTGTCCTCGTCACCGTCATAATCAGTTGCTTGTATATAAGACAGAATGGAGGTAGATCAGTGAAATACTGGACACAACATCTTTATATATAACTTTTAAAAAGTCGCGAACGACCATTATATCATGCATCATAACTGTTAGAAGTCATATAAGGTGTTTCTACTGCCGACACGGCAAAAAGCGTTTTTTGCTGACCGCTATGGGACCGGCTTTTCCAGCTATTTCAGCTGTTTATATTGGGGGCAAGGAACATTACCGGTATGGGGCATGCCGGACTGCACTTAACGCTATATGCTTTCGAAGACACCAGCCGGGGTCACATGATATATCCCCCGTTCCAGAAACTTCCACGCATTTCTTTTGCCTTGATGTGGAGGGGGTTTTACATGTGGGCCTATTCCCACGTTACGATCATTACAGTGTTGAGTTAGTTTGTATTCCTTTAATGGATGTTACTACCAGGTTCGAGGTGTAAAGTAAACTACAAGAATTACTACGTGTTCATCATAAATCTTCTGAAAGAAAAAATAATAGGGGCCTACTGCTGATGATTTGAAACAACCGCGGTAGCGGAAGTCGCATTACCAGCGCGGCCTTGGCATCACTTCCTGCCCAACATGGCAAATGCCGATATCGGCTGTTTCTAATGGTGAAAATAGCGGTATGCAAACACGGCCAAAACAACTCTCAGAGCAGGTTTGAATTTTTAGCGGGATCGCGCTCGCGCTAAAATAGCGGGTCGGGCTGGTTCTACTGAGCAGGCAAAGGATCGACCCGCTTCCGACGCGGGAAGGGGGAAAAACGTCCCCAGTAGAAAACACGCTCTGATGATTTACAATAAGCTCATCCACAAAGGAACAGGTAATGAGGTTTGTACTTGTACATACATGACATGAACTGGACCTTGGGTGATCTGGGATATTATTATACCCAAAAACCAGGGGGTGTATTTCTAAATATTGGTGAATGATGAAAGTATTGAACTGTGGCAAGGGAATTGAGATTTTACAAGATCATAGTGAGTATCCTCGATTTGATTTCTAAACAGTTTCTATGAATAGTGAGGGATACGTGGGGTGAATAAAATAATTACTACAAAATTAACGTAAACCAAAAAGCTAAACATATGTCAATAATAATAAGAATACATAATAATAATAATAAATACAAAAAAAACAAGAACGAGGTATAAGGGAACCCAAGACATTACGTTTTACCATTTTGACCGATGCCAAGTTCTACCTTGTTAGTGTAAAATCTTAAGTCGTCGACTTTTTGATAGAATCTTGATGAATCTTTGAAGATGCCGATTTAAAAGATTGCCATGTGCCATTGCTGCGAGGAATTGCTTTGAATAAACTTGAAACTGGACAATAAGGGAGTCCTCAAATGTGTTTAGCACGGAGAGAGTTCAAGTGACATCAAGGTTATTGATAACTTGGACGATAATCACATATGTTAATAAAGTGTGTGTTGGTAGCGTAATGAGTAACTCCTGACGGAAGCACATGTTGATATAATCTTTACAGTCAATCCCTCAGATGAAGGATTGTGACTGCACCAGCTAGTCTGGACACAATTTAAGGTTGGACTTTTTAAGAAACATTTAGTTTAGTCATGAACTGGTTGTGTTGAGTTGTGATGGAAAACTGATACAGCCTTTCAGAAATCAATGGGGAAAATTACTTAAAATACCTTAAAGGAAATATGTCAAGATTTTGTCAAGCTCAGTTTGACTGCCATCATAAAAATAATGTACATAACATTCACAAAATTCCGAAAAAATATACAATTTGATTGAAAAATTAAAACATAGAGCATTTACTTTTTTGCTTTTTTGACATAAGAAAGAATTAAACGGGCGGATTTTTCGCCCTGCTTCATGATCAAAGCGCCCAATTTGATCTCTTGTGACTCCAAAAGTGAAACCAAAAACACGGTTGACTCGAATTGTTATTTTGTTGTCATTGCGGACACTGTAAGAGTGATGGATTAATGAAAGTATAATAAAAATTTGAAAATAAGTACAGAATGACATAGTTTGTTTCATTTGTTGTGTGTTAATTATTATTGATTGAAACACACATCGATAGCAGTTTCACAGGGGGGGGTGGGGGGGGTAGGACACGACCGGCTGGCTTTGGGGATTTCCAAACGGTAATTTGTGGATACGGCTGCATGCATTTACTATGGTAGGGCTGTGTATGTCTCAGTTCATTACAAAATCTCCTCTTAACCCTAGTTCACTACTCTTTAGTAATATCTGATAAATAAGGAGAAATTATGACTTCAAAATCCGTCGGGATTAGTGGATAACCGCTGCAAAAGAGTTGTAATTTCCAATAATAACGGTCATTTAGATGTAAATTAGTGACCAGGGCCTAGACGTGAGGCAGTCTGAGTGTAACAGTCTCGATACGCGTTAATAGCGCCTTCTACAGTTGTGTAAATGGTGCAACGAGAGATTTCAATAACATGTGTCCCAGAAAAAAAATATATGCAAATTCTGATTTTTGCACTAGTGTAAAGCTTTCTATCATAAAATATCCCATCTGAAAGGTTTAAGTGGAGAACTGCATGTTTGGTACAAAAATTGTGAAATTCTATTCGTATAGGAGGCAAATACGCCATTCAGCCTATGTTTCTATGAAATATAAGCATATTAAAAATCACCTTTTGGTTTCATTTTATAGTATTTCTGTAGCCAAAAATAAAGTAGGAACTCTATTGATGTCTAATTCTATATTGAAATCACGAATATCACAGAAATTGTGGATTTGAAATCTCTCGTCTGCCCTTTTTAAGTCTTTGAAGGACTAGCACCGAGTCGCGCCGGTGTTGATGCCGATTGGACTTCAGGATGTTGCTGTTAGGATGGCAGTCCTACCCCCCTGGCAGTTCACTCGAGTAGGAAAGTGGCAACATGAGATATGAAGGGTTATCACTTTGACGTCAACATTGCCTGCGATGTGGATTGTCGGAATCGTTTTCGAGTAAGATATTGAGCGGAAAATTAAAGGGCACAACATATCAAACAAATGTGGACCAGTTTCAACCTATTTTGATTTATATGTAATCTACGTACTTAAGTATTTCCATCCAGACCAAATTTTCCAAATATTCAGAATCATGACATTTTCCTTTAAGGGCCTAATAGGGTGGTTTGAGCAACATCTGTGCCAATCGTTTAACTAAACTACGAGTAGCACTGATATAGACACACCTTTCTCCACAAAACCAGCTTAGAAGAATAAAGCGGCTCATGCAAGAATGAGTTCTTATGTTAATGCTACTCTTAATATAGTTATAAGAAATAAGTGTTTGTAAACCCAACTTACAAAAAACTTTAGGTTGAACAGTCAAACACCACCTATCATACCCCTTAAAGGAAAGAAAAGGGGAACTTCAAAAACCAAAGACTTCCACATGGAGATGGGTGAAGGAGAGCACTATGAGTTTAAAATATGATCATCCACCAGGGACACAGTTCAGTGGGTTGTACTTGTCAATACATTGACAGGAACTGACCTTGTGTGATTACCCCAAAAACCAGGGGGGGATTTTCTAAATACACTGGTGAATGGAAGGTACTGAAAGGTGCCAAGGGAATTGAGATTTACTAGCTCATAGTGAGGTTTGCTAATCCCCTCCATGAATACAACATAGTTAATGGCCAGACTAAGAAAAATATATCCTGTACTCAAGGGCAGTTTAGATTTCAGGGTAAATAGATGTTGTGCTCGCCTCGCAGGATTAGGAGAGTTTGTGTGATGCCTGCTAGAGGACAAAAAACAATAAAGGTGCATTTGGTCAGTACTTTGTATTTTACAAAAACCTGGCCTATATTGTGAGAGTTTTGTTTTTGTGGTCGGTTGGAGTATGAATGAGTTTGTAGAGAGGACGGTCTGTTATTGAATTGGATGAGCAGGAGGAGTGTGTGGGTGTATCTGTAGGAGTGATGTGGCAGTATTATGAGGTGAAACATTTTAAGTCATTGTGTGAATGGAGAGATCGTAAGTACAGTAAGCTGCCATTTTCAGAAGGTCCATCAAACATAATATTATACAAGTTTTTTTCAGGACTCTTGAAAGGCGTCTGCAAGGCAATGCAGTTGACGAAGGAACCATTTCAAGAGCCATGCTCAAGGAAAGGTAAAGTAAAAAATAATCCTATACATGGCAGCACACACAGATTTATCACATGGCAGCGATTGCACTTTTTCCATTGGAATTTTTAAAAAATTAAACAAAAAAATGTTTATCTAGCAAGATCTATCCGGGATACGATGCAAGGGCGCTTTTTGGGTGATCTGTGATTGGAATGAGGTGAAGTAGCTGGCATTTGTTAATTCTTGGGAGGGGGGATGTGTTTTTGCTTGCATGTGCACGAATATAGTCAAGAGTTGGATCTGATATAACTTGGTCAGCTGCATAAGAAATTGTATCTCCAATAAGCTGACAGGTTCTGTATGTGTTATTTCTTAAAAAGGCTGTGGGAAATGTAAGCAATTTCATGGCTGATGCCCGAGTTCAATTCGACAATTGAACCCAGGTAGTATACGTGTTGCGTAGTGATGTTATTTTTAGGGTTGAAGCGCCGCGTCATACTGCGTTTTTGCTACGTTTGCGCGAGCCTCCAACGTTGCGTCTCGTGGCGTATGATCGTGCGTTCCAACGGGTTGTTGGTTTTGTCACTGGGTGGTGGCATTCCTTTCTTGGTGTATTTAAGCCGTAAAGCATGGCGAAATTGGGTTAAAGATGACCTTAAATGATTAAAGCTGTTAAGAATGAGAATAAAGGTATGATTTTGGGAACTGGGTATTCTCTTTACGACGAATTGAACCCGGTCGACACCTTATTTTTGCGTGGAGAACTCGGCCTCCGGCCTAGTTCTTCACTTAAAATAATGGTTTGACTTGGGTCAATTCGTCGTTAAAGAGAGTACCGAGTTCCAAAATCATTACCTTTATTCTCTAAATAAAGAATGTGATTTCCTAAGTATAAATTCCAGTTGAACTCTTGGCAAATGTGCAGTTTCCTATTAAACCACTGGGAACGAATCAGTTTTAACTGATTCAGTAGGTGTTCAATCCAATCTAGTTTCAGTATGAGTCAAAACAGTGGCCAGTTAAATAAGGATGGAATTGAGTTGAATTCAGTTCAGGTGTCATTTCATATCAAAATCTGCCAGAACAAAGTTAACCCTAGTGAGTTCTAACTGGGGTCAGCTGGAATTTAAAGCTGGTTTAATGTTGTCAAAGGTCAGTTCTTGTCAAAGATCAATTCTGTGGTTCATGAGATTGTTTCTTAGATGGCAAAGCAGTCACTGAAAGAACCCCCAAAACAGGTAGATAATTATGGCTTTTCCTAGCTACCAATGCAACTAATGCCTAACCCTAATCTTCCTTTCAATCTCAATACTTAGCCTTCTAATGTGGAGAACGTGTGATGCAACAGACAAAGTCCATGACTCATGATTCTAAGACCATTGTAAATTGTGAGTTTGAGGCCTGCTGCAGTCAAGAGCACAAAAACCTTTGCAATATCTCCCATAACAGCTCCCCAGATTTTGCTTGGGTCAACAGCAATTGAGATTAATTAGCTTGCCCAGGGACACAAACATTTTGACTGCAGCAGTGACCTAGATGAAGTGAAACGATATTGATGATTTCTTGATGGCAGCATAATAATAATAATAATAATAGACGGCAATAGCGCTTTGAGGCTTGTTTACAATGATAAAGCACTATATAAAAGCTGATTATTATTATTTACTCTTATTGTTTTTTATTATCTCTATCCTTAGATAGTAAGATCAAAGTAGAAGTGTGGGGAGAAGAGTCATAAGGAGCCAACACCAAAGGAGAGTTAAAACTCATGAAAAAAATTTGATCTTTGAATTAGAATTTCAAATATCCATTTTGTTGCCATCACAATAATAAGCTTGAGAATAGTGAATGTACATTTGCTACACATATTGCTCTATAGCTAACAGTATACTTTATTTCCCCCATTCTGTTCTTCCTTGCAGTCTTTTTTCCACACAGTACTAGAAAACAGTGAACTCTGTGAAACCTACGTTGACAACAACCTACGAATCACAAACTGGAAGAGAAAGCTTGGCTGCCAATGTCAGTACAAGCACATTGTAGACTGGTGTGGATGCTCCCCCAATGACTTCAAACCAGAAGATTTTTATAAAGTTAAGGTAAGATATGGTTAATATGAATTGAGGAATAACGTCAGTCTCTTTTTGTTTTTCCTGCTTGTACGCAGTCTTTCTTTCACACAGCGCTGCAGAACAGCGAGCTTTGTGAAACGTTGGTGGACAATAATCTGCGCAAAACCAACTGGAATCGCAAAGTGGGATGTCAGTGCCAAACGAAACATGTAGTCGATTGGTGCGGGTGCTCGCCAAATAATTTCAAACCCGAGGATATACATAAGCTGAAGGTAGGGCGAATGGTATGGATTGGACTTCTAGCACGGGCGATGTCTCATTCTCTTTCTCCCTTCACACACATCTTCTTTTCTTTTCTGGCATGGTGATGGCTGTCCTTTGCAAGGCTCTTGGCTTTGGGCTGTTTCAAGAGGGTCATTATTTACAGAATCAGTCAAAAAGGTTGGAAATTTCCATTCAAAATAAGTAGTTCCACATGCAGAAGGAAATTTTGGGATTCTTTTCATGTGCTGAGTCTTTGCCATAAATATTTGCAAGACATATCTGATTTGGAGAAGCAAAAAGTCACCATGAAATTGACTTTAAAAATGGCAAAAAAGAACTGGAAAATTTGGAAATTGGAAATTCAAAATTGGAAGCCACAGAATTTTTCTGGGGGTTCAATTTTGCAATCCAAAAATCTGCTCCATTTTGGAATTAACACTTTTGAATGGAACGTTTTTCTTTTTGACTAATTCTGTATTAACTACCAGTGCATTTTCCTTGTCAATATCGAGAACCCACCGTAGATCTTGCAGTAAAAGCAAGGGGCTTAACGTGGACGTCTGTGGGGATTAACCACTGAGGGTGATATCATGTGCAATTAACAAATGTCTCATGGCTAGAGTTTTTATTAATTTCTGCTACCAAATTTGGATTTGCTCCTAATACCTGACCTGAAGCTTATGGAAACATGAAAGAAGTACTGAAAGAATGTGCATGTTTAATATTTTTGTTTCCATGGCTTTTGATTTGAGGGAGGTGGAAACCTGTCTCAGTTAGGCACGACAACTTTGCTTTGAGCTTCAGACTGCATTATGGGCTTTGTATTAAAAAACACACCAAGAAAAGGACTAAAAAATAAGCTCCAAAGACCTTGAGTTTTGCTTTCACATTTCAAATTGTTAAATTTGCACCTTTTGTTGATATGATCTAATTTTGTGGTAAAACTTGATACATTTTGAAATTCCAACACATAATTGTTGTAAAGGCTTACTAGATTGTCCTCTATATGTTACCTCAATAGAAGAGGTTCTTCAATTTTAAAGGTGTTGTATGTGGATGTCATTGATTTTCATAATGCAACAGTCAAGGCAATGATTTCAGAAATGCACAGAGATCAAACAGGAAGGCCTAAAAGATCGCAAGGGGTCACCACCAACTTAAACATAAACAAAATTCATTCTTGGGAACCATTGGTGAGTTCCATATAGGGGACAGTTTAAAACCCTTGTAGATTTGTTTTGGCTTAGAGGGTATAATCCTAGCATTTTTAATTCAAAGTCATCCAGCAAGCCATATCCAAATTAAAATCTCGGATTCTGGATAATATATTTTTATTGTGATACACCATACGTCAACTGCACAAACACATTAAAATGTCAAATGCCCACACTTTGTGTGAAAAGTGCATTCAGGGTGATGTGAACAAGTCGGAATGGCAGAATTTCTTTTGGGTTTAACATGTGGGCGGTTCTTTTGTTTTACCTTTATCTTTAATTTGCATCTCATCTATTCTTCTACCTGGGCCTGACCAGCCCTAATTGGTAAAAGTGTGTTATCGAACATGGCTGTTCCATTTAAATTGGCACTCCCCTTGTAAAAGATTTTGCTTAGGTTTCTAGGGATGGATGTGGATTTCAAATGTAATTACCTAAGTGGCTATTCCATTGCAATCCATTATCCTTCTGGAATGAACTACATTCACATTTTCAACAGGGGGAGGGGGTATTTCAAATAGAATGGCACATTTAGCTTCCTTCCCATTTTGGCAGAGATTAGTTAATTGCTTCCCTACAATTCTCATGTGGAAGAGATATTGTACAAGGTGATAATATTTAATTGCTGAAACCAGGCTTTTTTGGCAAGTTGTAATTTGTGTGCTCAATTCTGCTCTCTACATGCTATCCACTAATAAACATTTCGCATCTTTAGATTTTGGGAGTGTGGCTTGATAAACAAAATTCCCCAAAACTGACAAAAGATCAGCTTGTAAGGTATTATGCTGAATTTGGGAGGGAGGTTTCCTAGGGACCCATAATAAAACCACTTCCTTAAAGGATTTGTTAGATGAAATTCCACCACTTCAAAGGTCATCAACCCTAAAGAAAAGTAAAAACTGACAGAAAGTTGTGCAGGTAGGAAAATTAGGGGCAAAACATTGATTTTAATTTTGCATCAAAATGTGCGAAAGAACACTAATTGGTTTGAATTTTCTACGGCATTTCTTCACTTAGACTTGTGCTGATTGCTTTAATTTTGTGAAGAATGAACTATTGTAAAATATAAGCACAAACATAAATGTCTCATCCATTTTATATTTTTTTAGGGTTACTTGTATAATTTACCATAGGTTCCTACCGTAAACTGCTACATGTGTATATAAAATATTATGGCTCTGGCCGACTACTTTGCAAGAATCTTTTTAATTAAATTATTTAATTGTTATGTCACTATATGTATGCATTATGAAAATCAGAATCACAGTAACTGTAATGAGATTTTTCATTTTTGCTAATTACGCAAAACAATGCGCTGGATTTGAATTTTTTGCACCAATGTAAGCGCTACTAAACGTACCGAATACAAAAACTATAAACCAAATATATTGCAGCGTTAAAATCGCCGGCTGAAAATCAAAAAATGGGTCCCTAGGGGACCCCCGCCCTTATGCAGTTAAGTGTTAAACAATACTCTGGATTCAGAAGAAATGTTGGAATAGTTGAGTCGTTCGAGTGAAGTGAACATCACAGGGCAATAACAATAACCATGACAAAATAAAGTATTGAGGTAGGAAACTAAGTACAAGATACACTGTTTTGCCACATCACAGGGCATTTCTCCTGGCATGAGCTGGCTGACTCCGCAAGGCTTTTAATGACTTTATCAAACTTTTCCTTGGACAGATTTTTGTGGTGACTGGGTTATACTGCTTCTGTTTCTATTTCACAAGCACTGGACATCTTTTCACAGCTTATGTTTCACGGGATCACATCAGTGTATATGTTTTAAACCTTCCACATTGTACTCACAATAACCTTTCTGTGTCATTTGTAAAATGCTTGGGATCATGTGGATATCACTAACTAATATGATAATAATATAAAACATGGATTTAAAGATTTGAAGATAACACATGCACAACGGATTTCACAATACATGACACCAACACTCCAAGAACAAAAATGCACTTTCAGGCATTTTCAATTTAAAAACTGAATTCATTCCCCCTCCCAAATTTTTGCATTTTCATATATTTTCAGCCCGATTTCTGGTATTTTTGCTGGATTTCACACATTTTTGTTTTCATTTTTCCGCTTTCATTGTTTTCCTGAAAGTTCATTCTCATGCCTGCACTTTGGAAGCCATCTTATCCTCTGTAGGGTTCCATAAATATTAACTAAAATGTTTCCTTATAGAATAAAAAATGGTCCTATCTAACATTGGACAACTTGTTTTAGGGAACATTTTTGGTTTTGAAGCTTCTTTAATGAGGATAACTTAAATTAGAATTTCTACTAAACTGTTTCTGTATTATGTTTGAAAACCCTTTTCAATTCTTTTGAGAACCCTTTTTGGGTTCTCTAGAGAATCTTTGAGGGTTCCCTAACAAGGCAATTTAGATTGCTTAAGGGGGGGTATGGGGTCTGACTTTGGTAAAAAAATGTTCCATTTATGAAAAATGAAGATAAGCAATGGCGCTTAATTGGAGAGTGGCACTCTATAAAATGCTTTTATTCGATCGCAATCGGACATTCGGTTCCCGAGATATGGCTAATCAAAGTGAAGCAGTGTACGCGAAATTTGCCAAAAACGCATAGTCTCCTATACTTTATCATGTGAAAAATTTAAATGGGTTATATTTAAGATATTTAAAAGATATTATTTATACGCCATTTAACTCATTTATTTTGGCTAAGTCGAAGTAAATAAATACAAATATTATTTTGTCCATAATTTAAAGTAATTAAATGTACTGGGTAAGTGATTTTTTATGTATTTTATTGTTTTCTCACCCTGCGATATTTTAAAAAAATTATTTTAAAAATTAATTACAGGACAATGGATGCACCGATTTCGATGATTCTTTCATTAATAATTTTGATAATTCAGTATAAAATGAAATTTTAAAAAAAAAAATCCATATTTCACATCAAAAGTGCCCTCAATTTTGTCTAAATGTTTCGAGGTCTATAACTCGTTTCGTTAAAATACGCAAACAACCAAAACGAAAACGACGTAACTAGAGAACGCTACATGCTATGGACTGAAATTTGGCACACATATTCAGCTTATATAGGGCTAGTGAACCATTACGCCATGAAATTACGTATTGGTCGATTTCAAAATTCTGCTTTCATGGTTCACTGGTGTAATTTACCCCTGCAACATGCCACCCAAGTTTCAACCCAATAGCTTGTTGAATTATTTAGTTCCGTTCGTTCTAGTGTTTAGTCCAATCAGAGGCCTTACGTGGTTACCATGGCCACCAGAACAAAAAGTGACATGACTTTTAAAACTTTTGTGACATCGGCTACAATATGATGTGTACATGTGTATATACCACTATTTCGGAAAAGTTAAGAAAAATCACTTCAGAAAGTTCACTGCTTCAGAGACCCCATACCCCCCCTTCAGAAAAGAACCCAAATGTGTGTGTATTACATGTCCATTGGACAAGTTTTCATCTTAAAAGACGGCCTCCACCCCAAAACCCATCTGCAAAGTTTTCTCGCCAATTTCAATCTGTTTTGTTGTGAGAGCTACACATGATTTTTGTAAGCCCCGTAGAGTCCTTTGTAAAACTAATATTGGTCAACCAAAATGGGACATTTTTCGCTCATACTTCCAAACCAACCATCCTTCAAGCCTAAGATTTCACAGGGTTAAATGAGAAAACTTAGTACTTTTCTTCAGATACCAAAATTTTGACCACTTCCAGTAAAACGGGATTCTGGGGACGAGGCTATTAAGCGATTGGACATGGTCCTTTAAAAATTTTTACGTAGGTATAATTATTGAGTTAACATTGTCAGGTTACTTTGCATGAACAAGTTGTGGTCCCAGGATGTAGGGGTGGGGTGAAACGCTTGCTTAGACTAATGATATGAACCATGACTTTCCAGTGCGACATTCATTTAACCCTTATAGATGGTTAGATCAGGTGCTAAAGATGTACAAACTGAGTATGATTCAATGCAAGTCTAGCACTTGTTTTCAAGGAATATTCTTCCAATTAACATATGGATGGTAACGATATACCCCAATTGAGCTATAATTGCAATAATATATGTAGGGTTATATAATACTAACCGAAGTAATAACAATTTTGCGATCACCTGGTTTTCGCGATCACCTGGCTTGCATGAACCCCTGAGTTGACCTTGTCATGCCTTTACATTTTCGGCATCAACAGTCGAACCCCTTCAAGTTTCATGGCCATTGATCTTGAATGACCCCTGATGACCTTGTCATTGACCTTTAACATTTTCGCATCAACAGTCCACCCCTCAAGTTTCATGGCCATTGATCTTGATGACCCCTGATGACCTTTACTAACCAATACAACTCTGTCTTTGGACGGTCCAAGGGCAACCACCACACCCACCAAGTTTGAGGAACGTGCGACCCCTCGGTCTCAAGAAAATAGACGTGGTCTGCAGACAGACCACTGGTATTAATAATATAGATCTAATATCATCAGATTGACGTTGTTGGTGTCACACTAAATGGGATTTGTATCACATTTGCAAAGTCTTCTAATAAATGTTCACAACATCATTTCTTGGTGGTTTTAAGCATTCATGCACGTACTCCACCCTTCATCAGTGTTCTCTTAAAAAATTTTCATTTGAGATCTATGCCACTCATGTGGAAGATACAAGCAAAGGTTTTCAACAAAGGAAGCATGGATTTCAACAAAGAATAGAACCATTGGTACGAAATGCTGTGTGAATATAGGAAGGTTGTAAGTGCAAATAGCGCCATAGCGTCACAATTCCCATCAACATACTATGAAGAAAACCATTTCAAGAGCCACTGAACGTCAAGGAGAAATTGAGTATTCAATAACAATGCACTTACTCCTTCTTTCACTCACATGAAATGAATAACATCCTCTCTGTTGAAGACTTTAATGGTGAGTTTTCATACTTCCATCAGCAGACGTCTGCCACCTAGCTTTGGAGCATGCTTTTCATGCAACGCACATGTTTCATGCATCTGGCTGCAAAGCATGTTCGAAAGCTGGCGTCGGCAGACGTCTCTGATGAAGTAGAACCCACCTTAGTCTTCCGGCAGTATGGATTCGCAAATGGAAAGCCCATGATACCTCAATTTGAAATAGACACTCCCTCTGTAGAAGATAGAGATAAAGTCAACTTCGTGGGAGTAGGAATTCAAAGGATGGCCCATACTCTCTCACCACAGGTCAAACTCTCACAACTTCAAGTCGCCGTCTCGGCAATGCTCGCATGATTTCGTAAGACATGCAGGTCAAACTTATTTGAACTTGAGATCCCTATCCTATGTGGTCGCGGCCTGATGTGTTCAAAGAGACCTTGTCAGCACTATTTCTGTGTGTATGTTCATGTGTTCCATTTTGGTTAACACTTTCCCAGGACTTCTAGCCCAGATTCGCTTCAATGGTTTCATTGTTTTGGCACAGTGAAGCCAAACCATTGCTAACAGCTAGGGAGACATATATGGAATTCTTGGCTGGAACCTGCCCTTGATTTCTAGAAATAATCTCACCCTAGGCTGTTTTTCAATGAAGCTGTAATCTTTTGTCTGGTCTGCCCACAAAATTGTGCTGGCTGCATGTAACCACAGGCCAATCTTTACTGATAAAATCCTTAGTGTGAAAGGCCCAGGAAATTGCCTAGCCCGGGTCCAGGAAGTGGGTTTAAGTTTCTGCAAATCACTCTCATTTGAAGAGGACTGGTCCAATTCTAATCATTATCATGTTTTGAGGAGTCCAAGTATGTGAAAATATCGGATCCATGATAATGATAAAATTGGATGATTTACGCCCAATATTAATTGATCTTGCTATGAGTTTTAAAATATTGGGCGAGACGCACACCTCATAGCTCGACCAATTAATTTGGGCTTAATCGATCCAATTTTATATCAAAATTAGATGAAATTTTGAAAGATATGAGATGGCCTTATGCATCCATTGTTCATGTTGCATGTTGTGGCATGTTGCATGTCAAAAGGTCATTTTGGGTCAAGTTGTAAAATAAGCTGAAAATGTTAAAATATTCGAATTTGAAAAGTTGACTCCCAAGTGAAATGAAAGTTATCGCGAAAGCAGGCGAGACCAGTGGTTCAAGAACCAACTTTATTTTCAATCACATGTCTCTTCAGGTGTTTTTTTACTACATATTTTGATGGGAAATTAAGTTAAAACCACTTAAATTGATCACCCTACTTGTTGTGGTTCAAATATTGGTAATGAACAATTCATCAACTTTCCTATCCATTTACTAAATGAGCACACATTGTTAAAGTCTGACTCAGAGATTTTGAAATATTTTTTTTGTATAATAATGAAAAATTGTCAACTAGAACTAAAGATAGTAACCTAAAATGCACAATTCTGAAATTTGAGATGAATCAGATTTTTCGTTTTGATGCAGTAAACATTTATGTGCAGTATTACGTCCCATAGGATACTGTGTATAACAAAAATTCCGGATCCAGAATTTTATAACAAAGTTCTGATTTTCTATATGAAGGAATTCGATTCAAGCTTAGCAATTTCACACAGTGATTTGTATATGGCCAACCATTATGTACATGCAAAAAACACAATTTTTTAAAAATTGAGGGCGCCCTCCTCAGGAAATCTGAGTCTGCCTTTAAATGTTGATGAACCACAAATGCTGTTCCTGTATGGGATGCAGTCAAGATACACCTGTTGCCTGCAAGAATTACGGGGATACATACTAATCTAAATTCTATATGTCTGTCTGTGTGTATGTACGTGGGTGTATGTTAAAATTTCGGTTCGTGCATGGACACTTTAACTCCTATTGCCACCAAACTCAGTCATAGGTGTGCCACAGGTGTGTCATGGTTTGGTTAAACTTCACATACCAAAGTCAAAGGTCAGAGGTTAACTTGTGCAAAAGTAGGCAATACTAGTGGTTCAAGAACCGCCTTGTTGATTGTGTGATGGTTTCATTTGATATTGAGATGTATGTGAAGAATTCAATAATAAAAGCACCAATTAGGGCCTACTAATTTGAATTTGTAAATAGGTTACATATTTTAATGTAAAGACCTGTATATTTCATGTCATGCATATTTTGGACTGATATAAAAGCAAGGAGTGTCTTTGGCTTAACGTTTTTTGCTTCTTAGTGTTTATCGTGTGTAAAAAGTGGGTTGTGCCTATTGTATCATTGATTCAACTATACTACACAGTAGTTAAGAAGAAATTAACAACTCTGCTTCCGACAAGTCTATGTCTCCATCGGTGCATTGTTTTGAATCTATGAACCACCTTGGGAGGAAATCCATTTCTAGCTCTTTGAAGTATGTTTCATACATGAGAAGAGTATACTAAGCTGCTACCCCTTGAGGAGGAAAAGCATAAAAATCTGATGTGATAAGCAGTGTCCAGAGGGTGTATTGGGTCAATCCCACAATGCACCAGTTAGGGGAAATTTCACATCAATAGGGTCATGTGATCCCACAAAAATCCTATTCTTAACACACAAAAACCCTGACTTTTACACTCATTTTTACCACCAAAGTGTTTGTACTTAGGGAATTTTAGCATGATCATGAAATGTTTTGTGGTCTTCTAGCTTTTTGTACACTTTTTATCCATAAGTACTGAAACAAGTTTTGTACAGTACAATATAGGCAAATTGCAATGCATTATGGGATTGGTTCAACCCACCAAAACACCCTCTGAGCAGTGTCCAAGGTATATTCCAGTTGATGGTGTTGACTGTAGCTCTGGAGTTGATCTGGGGCTTAGTTTTAGGAAGCCAGAAGATTCATATAATAATAGACAAAGCTTACTAAACAAAGCTCTATGCTGAATCGTAGATGAATGTCAAAATTTTCATTGTAGCCTGAATGTGAGATGCAAGTTGTTCTCGATTTCATGTAATCTTTAACACACTGCTTGAATACTAATACATCAAATGAGAAGTATTAACATTGATGATGAGGGGAATGCATACGCCGCCCTATATATCGTCAATTTGATAATTGGTATTTCAAACTGTGAAGGAACTTTGTATCTCTAATTCCTTGTGATCACACTATGAATGGGTTTTTTTAAGTTAAATATTCAACTCATGTTCATCCATCTAGCCCATGTCCTTTATTAATTAAAACTAGATTACATTCTAATTTGTTCTTAGGTCTGCAACAGAGGGTGCTTTGAGTAAATCCCAAATGCACCAGTTAGGGGAAATTTCACATCAATAGGGTCATGTGATCTCATAAAAAATCCTATTCTTAACACACAAAAACCCTGACTTTAACGCTCATTTTAGCCTACAAATCGATAGTACTTAAGGATTTTTTTGCATGATTATGAAATGTCTTGTGGTTCTGAAACTTTTAGAACACTTTTATCCCTAAGTACTGAACTGGTGTTTTAGTCATTGTAGTATAGGCACATTGCTATGCATCATGGGATTGATTCAAAACACCCTCTGTTCCCCACTTGCATGATCATGAAGTGAGACCATTAGGGCATGAATGTGTAGGTGTGGAGATACCGACTCCAGATAAAGTGTGAATTTGTCCCATATAGGTTGAGAAAATGATCCTACTATACATCTGGGTCAAATATGCTGTAAAATAATCTTAAATTTTATTACAGCTAAAGATAAGAAGCTTCACCACAAAGGCAGATTTAGGTGTTAGTATACAGATATAAACTGATATGAGAGACTCTTGCTAAAACTATGGACCTGAATGACTGCCATAGTGCTATTTTGACGAGGGGTGCAGCCCCGAAGCAAAATAGCACTATTACAGTCACCGAGGGACCACGGTTTTAAGAGGAGGCTCAAAAAAGGAAGTAAAATTTCAAAAGCAAGACATCAGATTGGCAGGTTGAGTTGGTTAATGCTCGATATTCAGGCCCTATTTACAGTATCATCACACACCGGACACACTGACCTAAATGCTATATACACCACATCCATACACAATTTCGTACAAAGCGGCATATATATATATAAACATGCTTGTTTACAAACTGCATCATGAGTAGTGTTTAATATTGCAAATCTTTGGAAGCCGTAAATAGTCTTTGAAAGCCATAATATAATATTTTTGGAATGCATGAGTTTTTGAGCACTGGAAATATTTGTTTTCTGCCGAATGGTAGTTTATTTGTTGTCATGTGATGCACTTTTAACCAATCAATGAACAAGAGGATGTGAATGATGTATTTAAATTAGCTATTCCAGATGAGTTACATACCTTCTGTAAAAACTTGGAATGAGTAGGAAGCCTTCCATATGCAGTGCATGTGACCCTCATGCATTGATCATGATTTATTTGGGATAGCATTTCATGATCAATGCATGAGTGTACCTGCACTGCATATGATAGCCATGCATTGATCTAACATAGCGTAGCTTGGAGGCACAAAATTACTATGCAAAGTGTTGATGGCAAACAAGAATATTAATGCGTTCATTTACATATTTCTCATTAACGGCCCAGATATTCTTTTGAATATAGTGAGAACGAAAGCCGAGAATTGCCGATTTCTAGTCCCATGGCTATTTTAGGGATTGGAATTTACTACTCTATTTGGGAGACATTACTCAATTCTAATTGTGCCTTCCACTGGGGTGTATGTAATTCATGTGGAACAACCCTTTTGTAATGTTCTGAAGGTTCACAGTGATCTCAAAGTAAGTTTGAAAATTTGTCACTTGTTTTTGTTTGCTTTGTTTGCTCGTATCCACAAGTCATTGGTAATGGCTTTGTGGTGGTGTCAGGATTTGTTCAGCTAGTGTGCTGATCCGGGGCCGCGTGTATCCATGAATACGGTACGCTCCTAACATGGCCCGCTATTTGAGGCTGGGGCGGATTGGGAACAGTCAGGGGTTTACACCCTACTCTTATCCGACATGACTGCGATGTACAGGACAGTTGTGACTCTCTGTACACGGGACCGACGGCTTAACGTCCCCTCCGAAGGACGGGATGCTTTCATGATCCATTTGCCCAATTCCAAGTGAACCATGGAGAGAGGTATTCTGTATTTAATCAATAGACTGCGTATATAGATCAAATCCAGAATTGATAGTACCCGAATAAATCCAGCAAGTGCCACCACCCCACCGGGATTCGAACCCGGGAATTTGATGGTAAATGCGCCAGAGGCAAGCACCCTAACCGCTAGGCCACGCTCTCTCACTAATATGGACAGACAGAATAGGGACATACAAAAGATAGCAGAATGAGGAATGGACATGCACAGACACACATGCTCTACTTTATTAAAAGTGCATTTGTTATTTTAGTACCTTTTTCCTCTGTATGCATCAGTGCATCAAAAATTCAAATTATCCTCAAAACTTGTAAAAAAGCTGTTCAAAATCCTAGTTGATTCTGATGAACTATTTTGGTGTGATGAGTTTGGGAATCTAAATTTCCAGGTTGATTTTAAATATAGGAAACTGATGGGAGTTAGAGTGTGTTAAAATAATGTTTTTAGCTATTGATCTACATTAGACAAATAGCTGTAAATAACACCACAGGGCAATCCCATATATCTCTTAAGTCTATATTCTTGAATAATAACAGAGAATGAAAAATCTACCTCTCCAAATTTGGGCTAATATAAATCATGATGATTGCTAACCTCAGCAGAACCTAGAAATACCAAATTTTACACACAAACTTCAACCATGCAGCATAATGCATGCTTCCGTAAGGAGTTACAGCTGGTAGGCCTTTTAATTTCTTCCCGGATGAAGTAGGTCCTTACCATAAAGTCTCTGGCAGGTGTTCTGGCTAGCACATTTCATCAGGGATTTCCACTCGGAGGCATTCTTCAGATGTTATGGTATTTTTTGATTGATCTCATTAGGATGCCAGGTGTGGGTACCAAGAGTCTCCTCATGGGTTGTAGGGAAAATATTGATTTCAATGCAAATATGAAGGGGAGGAGAAAGTGGCTGTTGGTTGTTTCTTGGTAACTAAATTCTTATCCGCTTTCACTTTACCAAGTGTTAGTCCTACCTCCAGCCCTAAACCCAACCCTTCTTGAATTCACCCAAATGCACAGATTCCGCCCATTACCAAATGCTAATTGTAAGTCTTAAAACATTAAGGCCTAAATACCTAATTCTGAATGACCCTGTAAGCATTACCCATAACTGGTCAATTCATATCCTGAAACATAAACTATAGCTTTTATCTCATCCATATGCCCTACACCTACCCCAAAACTCTAACCCTAAAGAACAATAAATCCAAATCCTAATTTTGATCTTGCTTCTCATCCTAAAGCTTGTGAGACAAAAAGGTACAAATGGTGGCTCGGTTTGCTGATGGGCCATTTACTGTAATTGTCAATGTTTTCAAATGTACCAATGTCATGTCATGTCATGAAAAAAAGATAGGGGAAGAAATGTAGAGGGAAGGTGGAAAAGGGAGGAAAGGGTAATGAGAACTCCCCATTGTGTCCCCAAAATTTCCCATTTGGTCCCATTTCCATTTGGTCCCATTTCCCTTTGGTCATCACTCATTTGGTCCAACTCCCAAACACAGGAGGAGGGAAAGGGAAGGTACAAGATAGAGGATGAAAGATATAAAGGGAAAGGGAGAAAAGGCTAGAAAAAATAGTATAAGCTTTTGCCAAGTCAGTGGATGATGCTAGGAATAAGGAGTAAAGTGAGTTTTTTGTTCTAAAGGGTAATGATTGATTGACATATTGGCAAAAGTGAAGGGGAGGCACATGACACTTCTCAATATGGGTGATTCAATGGGTAGCCTTTTGGTTTGTGTATTTATGAAAATGAATAAATTTGCATTGCTAAAGAAATGAGACACTCTTTGTTCACAAAATTTCCTAGGTAGTGTTGTCTTTTCAGTAAGCAATAGGTCTTACTGGGGCAAAATCGATATCATATACTTTCAAAACTCTAAAATTCTTATAACCTGAAACTCATTGACACTGTAACAAGTAACATACTTTAGGTTGGACTTAATTCTTGCAGCGGCAAATTTTGACAAATTACGATACACTGCATTTTTTTTACCACAGTTTTTCTCCGAATTGAACCTGAATCTTATATGTGATCTGCATAATAATAAACCAACCTTAACAGCTATCAAGTTGCCTACTAATTATCTTGACAATTTGAAACGTGTAGCTGAATTAGTAAAATTAATCTTGCAAAAACAAATTATTGATTGTACTGCATAAGATAGGAACACAAAGTGCTCGTTGGATCTTATGCACAGAAATGGTCTGATGCCCGCAGTTAAAGTGTTCAGTGAATATCAGTTCCCAAACTTCAGACCAATATTGCCCGTAGTGACTACAACGAGGTTATTGATTGTATAACCTTTAATGGTGTAATAGCACTCATTGATGTAGAACAATATATGAGTTAAGTAACAGGTGTGGTATGTGGTTATGAGAATGTGACCAAAGATAGCAGCCAATATAGACCGGAATATGTGCCCAAGTACATCATCTTCACCGTTGATTTAGGTGCTTTATAATCATTTTGAATTTGAAATACTTAGGTCAGTGGCAACACCTTTCACATTAATAACCACAGGTACATTTAAGCTATGCAACCTTGTTCTATTTAATTCATAGAATTATTTTTTGGCGAAGCAGTTTGGTATAAACATATACTGCCACAAGTTCTATATTTGAGGGCACTATTGGAATATTTTATGGTGTCTTTACTCATTTTGGGTGTTACTTTTGTTAAATTCATCATATTTTCCTGCATTTTTTTTTTTTTAATGGGGATTTAGTGTACAAGTCATGTGTCTTCCCTTGAAATATGCAAATGTGAGATAATTGTACCATCTAGTAGTTAAAGGTGTCAACATACTCTAGTAGCTCCTGGTGGTTTTTGTATGCATTATGTGTCCAGAGCTAAACTCTTTCGGAATCCACTAATTGAAGGTCCAGGCACAATATTTGGTTGGTAACACTAATTCCACTGACGCCGAATATGCTGAAATGGCCACGCCCCTTTTTTTAAGGTCACCCCCGTTTGAGCGCAGTACTCCGACTGGATCTACAGAACCGTTGGCCTTAGTTGAGAGATCACGTCAAAATGTGCAGAATGGCCACATTATGGGGGGTCAGTAATATATTTTTATATCCAAAAGTCAAAGGTTTTTTAAGATAAGTGTCAAAACCGATTTCTCATGTTGCTCACTATACAATTATGAATGAATTCATAAGGTTTTTTTTAATTGCCAAACAGGAAGGGAGTTCACCATACAACCTTGGATTTTTGCTCTACTCCCTCAGAAGATATTTTCTGGGGAGGTAGATAGGTCACAAAAAGAAATTCATATTCCTTTCCTTTCTCAATAGCATCCCGAACAAAATTTTGTGACTTTGAGCAAAATTGGGTAAAGGTGAAAAAAGTGTATTTTGTTAGTGCTGTTATAACAGTGTATTTGCTCCCAAACTCAATGACGTTTGTATTGCACCAAGCTATTGACCATTTGGATTTCAACTAACTGGGATAAATCAGCATTTCATGTTACTCTCCTTTCGTTTTCATCATGGTGGGGGTCAAAATGGCCCAAAATCGTAAAGTGAAATATATTGTTTTTCACATTTTATAGGGACTTAAGTTAATTTTAAGTTGAGTCCCTTCATAGCAAGTTAAATGCTGTGAAGGGTCCCCTTTCATGATCTAAAAAGCACTATGCATGCTTGTGACAATGAAACGGCAAAAATAAAGATCCCCCCCCCCCATTTCATGAAAAAGTCACTAAAATAACCTGAACTAGACGCACGCCGCGTGGTGGGAATAGCCACTTCTACGGTGTATTTTTCATTTTGTACGGCCTAATGGCAGGGTAAAACCTGCTGAAGATCTTTAAATAGTGCATCTAAATGCACTAACTACATGCCGGTGTAGAAGTAATTAGATTCCGGCGTACTCATGTCCCGGGAATAATGGTGAACAATACGGCATCGATTCAGTTGACTCTGCACGCGACATTATGTCACGCTTTTTTTCCGTTATCGTCTATGACCCCGGGACTGTGGCTCCCGCGGACTATATTCGCTTCCACTGGTTCCAGCTAAAAATCATGACCCCTAAATTTTGGGCCCCCTTTTTGTGGCTCAAATGAAAAAGTCGCTAAATTACCCAATTTTTTACGCCGCACTACCAGGTACAATCCCCCCACACCCACCCCACACACCCACCCCCAATCAATCGAGAATGGGAGCCAAAAATGGGAAGGAAAAAAGAAGAGCAAAAGAGAAAGAAAAAAGAGGGAAGAGAAAAGGGGAAAGAAGAGAGAAAAAGAAGAGAAATATGGAAAAGGAATGGGCAAGAAGAGAAGAGAAAGATGGGTAAGAAGAGAAAGAGGAAGTGAAGACGGAAAGAGGAAAACGGTGAAACACTAACTTTTACTTTTTAAAATGGCAAAAACCAGGACCTTACGGGAGCTCTCCTTCCTAGGACCCACCCCTCGTACAATAAAATCATCCCATGGCAAGTACAACCCCCCCCCCCCGCCCCCCCGGAGTCGGTCCGGCTGCGCACTACGGGACGCAGGTACGGTAGAGATACCGTAATTAATTAAAATGTGCCTTTGATAATCTTTATGTATAATGAAAATGTGAAGAAATCTAATTACAAAACAATTTGCTTATGAAAATTTGCGCAACGAAGGAAACGAAATGAAACAAACGAACCGATTTTAAGGGTGGGAAGAGGGTAAAGTTTAGGAAATTTTTTAAACACTAGTAAGATGCAAATGTATTGCAACTTAATGTCATGTTGACTCAAAAACTCAGTGAAAAATATTTCAGACAGAATCTTACATTTATTTAAATGCAAATTGTACAAGAAAATCTGTTTCGCAAAATATCACCTCCTATATCGGACCCGGAGTTTTGCGAAACAGATTTCATAAGCACTTAATACTCATCAACTGTACCCTCGTGCAAACAATCGTTTAATGAAAGGTATCTGACAAGAAGAACATTGCACAAGTCCAAAAAGGCAATCTTTCAGTGGAAATCTCACCAAACAACATCTGTTTTCGCAAAATATCAGGTCCTATATAGGATCGGAGGTGATATTTTGCGAAACAGTTTTGTTTGTAGATTCCACTGAAATATGTGATTTTTGCTTGTCAATGCTTCTTCTTCGTCAAATACTTTCATTTAAACGTTGTTTCATAAGGGTACAGTTTGAGGTAATCATTTATTGCTTATTTAAAATCTGTTTCGCAAATATCAGGTCCTATATAGGATCGGAGGTGATATTTTGCGAACAGATTTTCTTGTATCATTTGATTAACTAAACTGTAAGATTCTTCTGAATACTTTCACTACTAAGTTTTTGAGTCAACATTACATTAGTTGCACGCATTTGCATCTTCCCAGTGTTTAAAAATATTTCTAAAATGACCCTCTTCCCACCTAAAAATCTGTTCGTTTTGTTTCTTTCGTTCGCAAATATCATAAGCCACAATTTCAATAATTCTGATATCTTAAGAGTGCTTTTAAGATGCAATAAAGTATCTATTCACTTCTTATGGCTCACTTTGAGCGACTTTTTTTATGCGGACCAGGGGGGATGGCAACTTTTTTTGGGGCATGGAAATCGTTGATATTTTTGCCTGTTTCATGTCACAGTCTGCAGTTAGTGCTTTTTAGATCTTAAAGACCCTTCCGCAGCATTTACTCTGCTATTAGGTCCCTATAAAATGCAAAAAATATATTTCCTCCACATTACGTTGGGGCCATTTTTGACCCCTCCTAATGAAAACGAAAGGAGTAACATTAAAATGCTGATTTATATCCCCAGTTGAGTCCAAATGTCCATACTCTGGTGCAATAAAAACGTCATAACTGCTTGTTTGTGGAGCAAATACAACTGTTATCACAGCACTTACAAATGCACAGCCGGTTTTCATCAGCCTAAGATTACCCAATTTTGCTCAAAGTCACAAAATTTTGAAGGGCTGCCATTTGAGATCGGAAAGGAATAGACTTTTTCTTTTTGTGACCTACCCTTAGCTACCCCAAAAATATCCCTGATGAGATTAGAGCAAATCCAAGGTGTATGGTGAACTCCCTTCCTGTTTTTGGCACGAAAACCTTATAATTTCCTTCATAATTGTATAGTGCGCAATATGGTGAAATCAGTTTTTTGACAATTATCTTAAAAAAAAAACCTTTGACTTTTTGGGATAAAAATATTTACTGTACCCCCATAATGTTGGGCCATTTTGCACATTTTGAAGTTGTCTCCACCTTCTATGGTCCAGGTTTTCTGTAAGATAAAGTCATATTAGTATTTTCGCTCAAAAGGGGCGAAATGACCCCTCAAAACGGGGCGTGGAGCCATTTCAACCGTTTCGGCGTCAGTGGGAATTATATTACCAACCCAATATTGTTCCTCCTGGACTTTTCATTATTGATTCCTGAAGAGTTTAAGCTCTTGACCTAAATGCATTCAAAACCACCATGAGCTACTAGAGTACAAGAGATTTTCAAATATCAAGTGCCCTAAAACATTGGCACTGGTGTAAAGCTTCTATAAAATATATCCCCATTATCCCCATTTTGCAAGGATTAAGCTGAAAACTGTTTCTTTGGTACAATTGTGAAATTTCTGTAGGAGCGAAATTCAGCCTAATGTTTTACTATTGAACAATATAAGCTACACAATCACCTTTTTGTTTTCATTTTAAGTTATTCCTGTAAACCAAATACAAGTTAGGGAATCATTGAGTGTCTAATACATAAAATCACTACATATCACAGAAAATATGGATGACTAAAATCCTTGTTGCGCCTTAAATATTTCAAAATGACACTATTTCTACATACGTACAATCAAACAGAGAATTTCAGTAGCTTCCCAAATGCATTGCTTCCATGGAGTTTTGTACAGGTACTGATGTGGGGCGTTAGTGATGTAGACAATGGCTAAAATTGACATTACTGAATCAAAACTTGCTTTTAAGAATTGTTTCTCTTCTCTAATGATCCACATGACAACCTGACAAAAACTTCCAATGTAAGCAATGCATTATGAAGCTACTGTTATCTTCTCTTACACATCAAACTATGTGTCTATCTGCTTTGCTATAACATAGTGTGCATAATATGTACATTTTAATTTGTACATAAATACACTAAAGTTTTTAGTACATCTATAACCAAGGGGAAAGAGTTTTACATACGGTGCCTAACTGTTTGATCCTATGTACATTTAATTTTTGAAGCAGTAGAGAAGTTTCTGTTATTATAGTCAGTTCTCCACTATTCTAAATATGCCAAATGCTTTCAAGACCTTTCTCTACCAACTCTATTCCTCCATAGACAAAATATTATTAGTTTCCAGCACATTCTACATGTGTAACATACTGTAAATGGGAAGAATGCCAATATCTTCACAATACACACAAAGGTTGACAAAAAACACCATAGGTGTACTGTTCAAGAGAAGTTTCATTTCAGAGTCTTCATTTATTTCAGTCCTGATTTGCTTTATTTTGCTTATGCTTGTTTACTTTATCATCATTACATTCAGAATCTTAAAATCACACTTAACTCTTTAGCATATTTAACTTGATCCCACAGCAAATGCCCAGACCAGCATTCTTTGCCCGCAATTTAATGCAATAATCAACCAGCGAATCATCAACGACATTGACGCATGGTTGTACGGGTACTATGAACCGATACATCACATTCTCAACTCTTATTGGCAGAACACTTATCACAAGGAAGACACTGTAACCAAGACCAGCGATGCTGTCATGACGATTTATCGAGTTTTCATACGACTATAGCCTTCATCAGATTATTGGAGGGCTCAGGTATGTGTGATTATGATTAAAGACAGACGTGGGGTATTCTATAATTTCCATCAACGGGTAGAAGGCAAAGTGTTGGCATGTTAATTTTTTTTAATAAACGGCTGGGGGGGTAATTAAATAGTTAATAAATAGCTGCATTTTAAGTAAGAGTTTAGTTGCCAAAGGTTAAGCAGATTTTTTTGTTGTCTTCTTTTACATTATCAGATCTAAATATTGTAGCCAAACCTTTCTCCCTCTTTCAATCCCATTCCTTGAACTATTACCACTTTCTCTGTATTCATTCTATGTTCCTTTTCAAGTGTCCACTTGCTGCCCCTTCTTTCTCCCTCCCTACTCCCCCTCTTCCTTTCTCCCTTTGCTTTCTTTCTCTTCCCTCTCTCCCTTCCCACCATTTGTCTTACTCTCTGTTCTCTCATTTGTCCCTCTTCTGATCTTCTCTCTCTCCCTTTATCTTTCCTGCCCATCTACCCTCTCCCATCCCCTCTCGGCTCTTTTTCCCTCTATCTCTGAATCTCCCTTTATCTCTGTCACCTCTCATCTCCTCTTCACTCACCTCTCTTCAATCCTCTCCCTTCCTCACCTCTCTTCAATCTCTTCATTGCCTCTACCTTTGTCACTTCTGTCTTCAGCTGTTTCTTCCTTTTCCTTCTCCTGTTTTCTTACCTCTCCTTCTGATGTAAACAATAAAACAGGAGACAGTTGCGCTTCAACCCAACCCAAGGAAATAATTATAATAACAAATGTTTCAAAATTGAATACTTGGGCATGACCAAGCAATCGCCATAAAGATATCACTGCCATCCCCACCAGTCCTAATTTAAATTTAAAAAAAATAGAATTATTATTCACAAGTATTGATTCACATTATTGATTGCTTACTTTCAGAATGACAACCTAGCCTCTGACTGTCCACTACCCAGGTTTAAGGCCTCCCCACACGAGGTCAACTACTTCTGCAGAACATGAGTTCCAAGCGGTCATCGTTTAAAGTGTTGGGAATGACGCCTTCAGGTCAAACATACGCTCATGAGGCATGGCTGGCTTCATCAAGCTCTTCCAAATCATAAGTGTGGTTGGCCCTGCAGCCGACTGACATACCTTCCAGTACTATAATTAGGCCTAAAAACAAACAACAACATTGTTTGATTGGCGTAACCCGCCCGACCCTATTTTTAACCGCCGACCCTAACTATTTTTTATTTTTTTTGTGTGCAAAAAAAGTTTTAAAAACACGTAAAACGATATTTTCATTTAGTATCGCATCATGATCCCTCCAAAATGACAAATAAAAAGATGTGTTTACAGAAAGTGAAGATGTGCCATTTGTTTTTGTATGTGTGTCAATATAGTTTGTGTTCCTGGTAATGTTAAACATAAAAAAAAAAAAAAAAATCCGACCTACCTACCCTATTTTTTTTTCTATGTGTACGCCAATCCAAACAATTTTTTTTTTAGGCCGTACCATTTCAGGGGTTGAATGACTGTTGGGCTCATATGGTGCCACAAGATTGTGGCCTAGTTTGCAATAAACAAGCCAAATTCCAAATGAGCAAAATGTGAAGCCACCCAGACCAGTCGCCAAAGATTGATAAGGTCTGTTCATACTTCACTGCATTTGTCTTGCAGTACTGCACTGCAGTCTACCAAAATCGTTACTGCAATCACTTGCAGTGTGCTGCAGTGCAATGCAGTACTGCAACAAAGTTTAAACTTTTTTAACTGGTGGCACATCAAGATACAGTGGGGTGTAGTACGGCAATTTTACTGCGATCTTTTGCATGCTTACCGCAACATACTGTAACCCATGACCTTGGTTGACCTGTAGTAAAAATGATTTAGAAGTGACTGAACATTGCAGTAAATTTCCTGCACAGCAATGCAGTCCAGCAAAATGGACCTTAAGATTCCCAATTGACCAATGGAAAAGAACAGGCATTTACGTTAAGGTTCTTGAAATACTGAAATGATGGAGGAAATATATTTGAATATTCTGTTTAAAAATGTAACATTTTGGTGCCACAATGATATTTCATACATTTTGCAACATATATAGGTTGTCAAATAACTAATCCAAACCATTTCTCAAACTGTTGCTATTTATATTTTTCATTGTATTCTGGTTTTGTTATAATAAATGAGATTTTCAAATAGATGTAAGATGAAAACAGTGTGGTGTGGTGTGGTGTGTTATAATGCAATAAAACACACTACCTCAAAGAGACACTGGCACATTTGAAAAATAGTGCGCCCTCAAGGTATTTCAAAATTGAGACTTTTGCATGGTTGTAAAGCTTATACATTAGCCCTCACCTGAAATTATTAAGCCCAAATCAGTGCGCTTATGGGTAAACAGAACACTTTTATAATTAATGTCACTGGCGACATTAATTCAGCAGACGATGGGGAAATGGCGTGTAACATAAGAAAACACACGCCAGAGTTGATTCTCACGGCATGCACTTTGTTTGACTGGTCTGTGACCTTTGTGGTTTTAATTTCAATGAGTACGAGTCTATGATACTCGTGTAATAGACACATTTGTTGATTAAAGTTATGGCAAACTTGAAAGTTAGCCTTCAAATTACCTGGAAGTCTTTCACCTTTTATTAATGTCCCTATCTGCTTTTGGGTATGTTATTTTATGTGTAAAATATATCTCTATTTTTCCAATGGCCTAGCCTATCATTTGCAAGCAAATTGAAGAAATTTCATATTTTCTGAAAATGTGTGCTAGTGCCACTTTAAATTGCTTTTTGGGAGATAAAAATTGAGAACAAATATGAAATTCTTTATCTGAGCCGTAGGAAAAAAAACACTCGTAAAATCCTGAAACTAATTGCACTTACCCAAATTACATTTTTGTACCAAAACAAAAAGGAGCCTTATGCAAGAATTAAATCCTTGCCTAAAATGTGTTCAAGTACTTTCATACAAGTTGCCCACCGACAACCGCAGACCCATCAATTGATTTCCCTCAAGCACATATGTAAATATGAAAAAACACAAAATGAACATGCACAAACAAGTTTGACTGCATGCTGCGTCACTTAGCACCAGATAATTTGGCGCGTGTTGATTAGTAAACATTAGGCCAGGGTGCCTGCAGATATGCTGGGAGATATTGAAATGTGTGTTCTACTGTGTGTCCTGAAGAAAAAGGAACATGTATATTATTGATTGTCGCTATTTTGACTTTCATCTTTATATATGCTTACCTTCAGTGTGAAAGAAATAAATTTGTTGACCTTCTCAAAACAAATTAATTTGTAAAATGGGCGATTCCAGAAATTATCCACACTCAACCAAAGATAACAGTGGGAATTACCTTGCCCTCCTCCTAAAAAAATGCATGGGAATTCCCATAGTGAAATCCAAAAAGTGACTGGAAATTCCCACAGTGAAAATCGGAAAAAGCATGTCCAATATTTCTAATCGAGTAGCTAACCAAAGATGACTCTGGGAATTTCCAGGGCTTTACATACCCAGGATTTTTACTTTTGAAAGTAATGTTTTAATGAGAAGATGCACATAAAACATGTGATTGGGAACATTGAAGTCCTGCCTCATGCAGGTACAAAATAAGCAATCAAATAAGCAATCACATAAGCAATCAAATAAGCAATCCTAGTGCAACCCCTTAAACTGTTTGATGGTTTTGCTCTGCCCAGGGCAAAATGTTTTAACTGAACATATTTTTGGTGTGTGGTATTGTCAATAGTCAAATAAGATGGTAATTTTATTTGAGACACACTTGAAATTCCTTGAAATAATGTAGCTGATGGGGTATTCAGGAAGTGTGTGGTAATATGTAGCACACATGAATGAACTTTTAACATTTTATGCTTAATTTCCATGCTAATATGTCTACCAAATCTTGATGACAAGTTACTTCAGAAGTATTTTGAGATTTCAAGTGAACATAGAGTGGGAGACATATCAGCATTGTGTTTGGGGTTTTGAGGAATTAAAAGGTTTCAGATTTTGTGAAAGAACAGGTCACAATTTATTGAAATTGCATCATGATACATCTGAATTTTTAATGGGTAATCAGACTTTGGAATTGAGCCATTTAGATGACCATCTTAAGTTCTTTATATTTCAAAATCTCTGAGTCAGCCTTTAAGGCATATGTTTGTTTTCATTATATTTTCCCATTGATTTATTTACAAAATAAGAAATTGAAATGGCAAAAACAAAGTACAAATTAGATGAAATTTATGTCTTCACCCATCTGCTCATGTACCCTTAAAAGAAATGTGCTTAATTCGTAACACAGCCTATAATGCACTTGTCAATTTCAACCCCGGCCCTGGGGGTCCCGGGACATAGTGGGGTATATGCCGGGACATAGCCGGGCATGTACAAAAAAGTATTGCCCCGCAAGCCGGGATGTTAGCCGGGACTTGGCCGGGAATGTACGTTAGCTTGTCCCCGCCCTGCCGGGACAATCATTGATGATAGCTGGGACTTAAGCCGGGAGGTACAAAAAATGTTCCCGGCTCCGCCGGGACATAAACGGCGACTTTAACGCATGTGCCACACCATATAAAACCAGGCTATCAGTGAGCAGTATCGCCCGTCAAATATGTAGTATATCACCATTGTATATAGCTACCATTGCAGTCCAAAAGGCAAGCTATACAAGTAGCACACACGCACGTCGTCGCACGGTCGCAATTTCAACTAATCCGAGGATCAATATTTTCAACGTAAAATCGCCAGAAAAACATCAAAAATCAACAGGAAAATGTTTAAAAAATTAATATTACCTGAATCACAAGAAATTACTAGAAGTTTGTCTGATTCATTTAATTCATAAAGTCACCGTAGGTAGTGAAAGCTAATTGATATTTCTTGCTAAATGCCAGGAATATTATCATTTCATTGCATAAAATGCGGGCATTTTAATATGAATATGGAAGCAAATAAATGCTCATGAAATACATTCTGTTAGCTCAAAATACTTCTCGAACTGCTGCATGTTCCGATATAAATCAAAATTAAATGTAATCGCGGTTTCCGAACTCATTTTTGGCAGTGTTATTCCCATTCAAATTTTCCATTTTATCGGGATCATTGTAAGTTTTTTGAACCGCCGCGCCGTTCAGCCTGTCCAGGCTCCTGCGTAATGTCAGCTCAATTTACCGCAAGGCATGCCAAGCTGAGGTCCCCGGCCCTGGGTCTAACATTTAGAAAACAGGGGGAAATTGAAGATTGCTTAATAAATCTAAAAAGTATAACAAATCTATTTTAATTGCACATAAATTTCCTTTTTTTTATTTGGAAATGTGAAGAAAGATTTAAGTAAAACTGTAACCATTTAATATTGATAGTGGGTTTGGTTGGCTTGGGCAATAAGATCTTGGAATGGTTAACTTTTTTGTTCAAGTGAAACACAATGTTTTCAAATCAAATATTTACTAACATGTCTTTTAATTTGAAAAATTTACTCAAACTACTGTTTTTCTCATAATTTGGTACCAGTAGTATTACAACTTTTAATGAAAATAATAAACTTTCCCTTTTTTCCAGGCCCTAGAAATATAACTTTATTTGAGAATTATTTATTTTATTTGAGAAAACTCACTAGTACAAATAACAATTTCGGCAAAAAAATAAACAACGAAAATACTCAACCAAACCTTCGTGTAACCATGGTGTAAATAACAACCCATTTCAAACAGTGGCGGATATAAAGGAAAAGGGCCTTCAGCGTCGCTTTCGCAGTGTAATGTTGCACTTTAGTGCGACTAGAGGGTGTCGGAGGGGGCCCTGAGAGCAATATTTTAGGGGGCCCTGTCAGCAGCTGCTGACACTGCTGACTCTTAAATCCGTCACTGATTTCAAATGCGCGCGAAATTAGTCAAGTCACTATCACAGAGTAGGCCGACAATCACCATGATGATCTTGTTGTTTGGCTGAAGTTTCCGTTGGCAGATATGATGCCGGGTTTTAGATATTACTGCTATGTTTAGTGGTCGGATATCGCCGTGATAATGTGGATTTTTTTTAAACAAACCGACTAAACAAGGTTTGTTTCTCAAACATAACTTCCGATGTGGTGAAATTTCGGCTCAGTTCTGACACTCCGGCGATCCAAAATGTAGTATGATTTTATATAGCTAGACCTGTTGTTGCATAGCCGGGACCGAGCCGGGATTGTACAGAGTTTTAAAGCAGTCCCCGCCCCCATTGGCCGAGAATATACAGGGATTGTCACACCGAAGCCCGGCTAGTAGGGGCCGGGACATAGCGGGGGATGTACAAAAAATGTAAACCCGGCTACCCGGGATTTCGCGCTACTTTAGCGGGGACAAAGGCGGGGGTGTCATGACAGCAAAATGTCAGGGCCGGGGTTGAAATTGACAAGTGCATAAATAAATTATGAATGGCAGAATTAGAAAAAGTTTCCTTTGACATTTCATGTGAGCACAGTAAGAGTCTTGTGGTGCTTTCACTATGCTCATCCACCAAGGACACAGTTCAGTGGGTTGTATTTGTACATGTATTGACATTAATAATCTGGGTATTATACATCATACCCAAAAACCAGGGGGTGTACTTTCTAAATACACTGGTGAATGAAACTAGTGAACTGTGCCATGGGAATAGTGTTTTGGAATTGAGGTGAACAACACCCTGACAAGATGATCCACTATGTTGTGACATTAATGCTAACTTCAACAACTCACCGTATCTCCTTGTACAGCAGCGTACCGTTGTTGATTCATTATTAACCCACAGTTGATATGCAAATTAGCATGTTATGCCCGGCGCAGTGTTCACGGAAGTGTGTTTACGCGGTACGCTTAAGTCGATGCACTGTTCGTCACCTTTGGAATTCTGAGTATATGCTAGGACACCAGGTACAAACTGCAAAGCAACAAACTTGTCAAAACTATCGTTTTGCTTTTAGATTTTGCCAAAATATTTTAACGAGGAAAGATTTCTGTGATCTGGGAACATTTTAGTGTTATAGTGAGAATAATTGTGTTCCTCTTTACATAATATTATTAAGTTTTCAAGAAGATTTTCGTTGTTGAAAGGGAAGCCGCCCTTGCGGGATAAAAATATGCGGACGCATGGATGCAGAGTTGTTGATTTGTGATGAACCACTCTGTAACATGTTTGAATCCCTAATTTTACTCAGTGCTAGCAGCTGTAAGGAAGGGTGTGTATGATGTGAAAAATGGTTACCTATGATGTAAAAAACAGAAAATAAGTTATGGAGAAAATGGATTTGAATGTGATAACAATTTATAATGACAGTGTCACTAAAAATGATTTGATTTTCAAAGTGTAGAAATTGTTAATAAATGCTAACATTATATCCTCATATATTTTATAGGTGAAATTAAAATGCTTTAAATATGGTTTCAAATAGTATTTTTTGAGATTGGGTGTTAATGGCAATTTTGCTCTGACAAAGATGCGTGCACACTATACACCAGTATGTATACCACCGAGGAGAGGGGGGGACTGGGTATTCTGGTCAGGTAACCACCCATGTTACAAAAAATGCAAGACCTAGGCAGGTCTCGAGACTTGTAATATAGGGTATCAAATTCAACCTATGTCTCTGTCAGTCTCACATAGGGTATCAAATTTTACTTAGAATGATGATTTTTGTGTTGTTATCATGCTAAAAAAAAGTCCATAAAATAGCTCAAAATTGAGTGCAAAATCCCAGGTTAAAATTCCAATGGTAATATTGTTTGGCCACGGATAGGGTGTCTATTTGAATAAGTCTGGTCTCGGATAGGGTATCCATTTGAACAGATCTGGTTTCAGGAAGGGTACCATTTCATTAGTTTCTGGTCTCATATAGGGTCACCGCCGGAACCCTTTTAACTCGGGTGGTTACCCAGGCTCGTGTACAGGATCATAGTTGCAAATTATGCAGGCTATGCACGATTCTTTTTACCAGAACTAAGACTGCAGAATTACAGGTGTTGATTCTGCAATCATATCAAAAACCTGTAGTCAAAAATTGATAATCACCTACATTGTATAGGATGGTTAGTTTATTGACTTCAAATTGTTGTGCATGTCGCATGAAATAAGAAGCAAGTCTTGGCCTTCAGTTACACACACTGAGTCACATTTGTGAACAGTTGGTCCTAACCACATGCCGAATATGTAGTGCAAACAATTGACTGAATTTTCCCTTTTTTACTCCACAGGTTGGCACTGACTTTGATCCCAAAGAGCGAGTTTTTCGCAAACCTTTGCCCGTTATGATGGACCTGAGACGAACCCGTGTGTCTTCGCGTGGGACCCAGGGTGAATCAGTTACTTCGGTCACACTGACGTGGATCGACCCCGCTGGACCATATAGCAGGGTCCTTCGACACAACAGTGGAGAAAGACAGAGAGGAGACTCACCCACCGGCCTTGACAAAACCTCTCGTCCAGGTCGTGGGAAGGTCACAAATGTTTTGTACACTGGATGGTCGTCGCTGAAGTGCACTTTCTAGTCGTTCATTGGCTCTCCACGACATGAAATCAATTACCTTAGAGGATTCAGTTAAGTTGAATTCGGGTCCGCCGCAGAACAATTATGTAACAAGGACTTATCGAGGTATGAAGTCGCTTTTTCAGTTGACGGATTCAAGTAAATTAATAGAGGAATCTAATAAGAAAGCGCAGTCCAAAGGGGAGAAGCTCCACGCATGGATTGACGACGGGGAAACAGTTTGGTCTGCGGTGCTAGGTTTTTGTGTTCCGTCCCAGAAAGGGGAAAGGTGGCCAATGCCAGGACTGGATGCACTAGTTTTAAAACTATGCGCGGACTCAAGCATGGAGTACTTATTTCCCTGATCCAAAGCAGAATGACCACCTCTCCGACACAATGGAAGAACGGATTAGGTAAAAACTAAGCGTGGCCAACACATTGATTTGTCGGGCATTGGTGTGTTGTGCTATTGATAGGAAAGGATTCAAGAATACCTCACTTGGGGATGGTCATTTTGGAGATGGGCAATACTTTGGATGGCACTTACAAGCAGATTAGAGAGCAGAGGCACGGGTAGTAACTTCACTAGCCCTTGAAGTTGTGAGAAGTGAGAGTACAGTACGTAAAAGAAAAAGTCCCTCTTTGTGTACTATATGCCAATGTTTTTTTTACATTAATTTTAAACCCAGCCATTAATTGCTTTAAATAAACCAAGTCGTGGATCTGGAGCCTTCTTATCCCATAACAAGTAGCAGTTCCATTGTACGGTGTTGCCAACTACAAATTTACCAAAGTGTGGCATGGAGGAAAATAGTAACACATTGTTTTGTGGGCCACCATCTGTTGCTGAAGGGACCAAATGGCTTCCAATACGTGTGTGTGTTTTGTTGTCTAAGTGACACCACTCAAAAATGTGTCAAAAGCTCAACTTGGTCATCGGTTTCTGAATCTCAGCAAACTTGGGGTACCAAGTGTTTGTAGGATCTCAATGCACATTATTGAAAGTCATTGCAACTACTGCATATAAGTCCTCTTTCATGATAAAAAACAAAGTGGCCCACTTAATTACCAGGAGCGCAAGTATATGGCAAAAGCCGAGTTATTTGAATTCTGGTTACTTTTACCCATGGTCAAAATGAATCTGAAGGAATCCCACCTTTTTTTTTTTTGATGTTCAGAATTAGACATGTTCACATGGGTATATTGTGTGGTATCTTGTGTGTGTGTTACATGGTGCACCTAATCAATCTGTGGTTGCATTAACAATCACTAAACTCTTAGGGGAAGCCTTGGCATCTAATGGATTCTTGAATCCTTTCAAATATATCTATAGAGATGTTTTCTACTCTTAATAAGATTAGTCTTTGGTATCAAATCATGAGTGTTTGATACTATCTAGTTTGTTCATTATTTTGGTCAACATGGTATAAAATGATGTGGAAGAGTATTTTAAATTATCTTAGGGCATCTGCAAGAGTTAACGGCCAGTGAGCTAGCTGGTAGTGTGGTATCATGTATGCACGAGGATTTCCAAATTGGGGACGTATGTTGAATGTGGTGATTCCAACAAGTTTGTAAGTGCAATATCTGTCATGTGATACATCTTTGTTCTGCCATGTATTAGGATAGCTTCAAATTATCTTTTCTTGAGTCATTGGCTTTTTGAAATGGTGCTTCAGGTAACTATGTCACTTGAAGAACCATTTCAAGAGCCACTGCCCAAAGTCCCCCTTGGCCGAATAGTATGTTTAGTAGAAATTTCTGACAAATGGCAGCTATTGCACATATGCCTTTGGCATGTCATCACGCTAGCTATTGCCCCTGACAGTTTCAACGTCTTGCATTTGCCCTCCTATGTGCAGCATTTCAATTATACAGGTAGTAGGATGTGAACTCAAATAGCAAAAGGGTGTATCTTACATTCAGCGTTCTGATATCAGACAATCTTTTGTCATGCTTACTTTTCAGAAGTTACACTACTTTCACAGAAACTGACATAGGAAGGTTTTTATTTCATTGGAATCCCTTAGCCCCTTTTTGAGTATTGTTGAACACATAGGAAAGGTCGTAAAAATAATTTGGACAATAGATCACTCCAGAGTACATCACTCCCCACTGA